>JABUQX010061932.1:0-25334 GCA_015478945.1 Trachelipus rathkii
TATATATATATATATAGTATATTATAATAATATATATATATATATTATATAATATAATATATATATATATAGATATATATTAGATATATAATATATATTTATATATATTATATATAGTATTGATATATATATATATAGTATATATAATATATATAATATATTTATAATTTATTATATATATTAATATATATATATATAAATATATATACTTATATAATTTATATATACTATATTAGATATTTGTTTAAATTTACACCACATTGCGTAAGACAAGCATTTAGCGTTGAAAGTATTTCATGGGTCACAGAACACCATAATACTGACATTCAAAATTCATTCGTTTTCATATCAAACTTGACTGTTCACTGCATGCTCCAGGACTAATGGCTGCGGCTTAGTTCTTTGCGGGAGCAAGCTGTTGTTTACGCATTTCAACGTTGGATATCATCGTTGAAGTCAGAATGCATTACCTTATAAGGTAAGGTATGAGGATGATTATTGAACAGCTAAGAGAGAGAATGGAGGATGTTGATTTTTAGAACGTTTATAAAACGTTATTTTAGAGAAAAACTACGAATCACATATACTATACTATTATATATATATAATATATATATATCATATATATATTAATTATATTATATACGCTATATAATATATATATATACTAATATATATATAGATAATATAATATATACGTATATAATATATTATATATTATATTATATATATAATATATATAATATATAGTAGATATATGCTATATATATATTGTTGCCGGCCCACCACAACGTGCTGACGGAGGGTATACGGAGCCAACAAAGGTTCACGTCTCTAGTGGGGAAGGTCGAGAGAAAAATACAAGATAAGAATTTTCATTAATATATATAATATCAGAAAGTATCAAGACACCTATATATCCTCACTAACCTAGCTAAATAAATTAAACTAATATCATATAAATCCAAAAATATTATCATTAATATATTTAACAATTATAAATTCACGTTAATGTCTATCACTGTATACGTCAATGTTTCTTGAAATAAATAGAATACAAGTACTTAAGGAATCGTTTATACGAACTGTCTGTTGGGATCCGGTAGATCCGACTCAGACCAAAAATTGCCAGTGGCCTTCAATGTCGGTGTCCACACCTCACTCCGACTATGATTTTCAGGACGTAGTGAGTGCTACAAGGCCCCTCAGATTCTTCGGTTTATAGGAGTGCTATAACGCACTCGCTACTTCTTTGTCTATAGGATGTATAATCGGCCTCCGACTTACTTTCTCTTACTACTAGGGAGTTTGCCTATACCGGCACCTCCGCTACTTCTTTTTTTATAGGAGTGCTATATCGGTCACCCTCGCTATTCTTTTACTATAGGATGCTATACGGCCTCCGCTACTCTTTGTTAGTCCCACTGCGAAGCTCCACCAATGATCTGGAGCGTTACACCCGTCTCTCCAATGACACTGCATCCACAACACCAGCCTCGCACAGATCCAACAAGATTTCCAACCGGTTCTGCGCCACCAGGTCAGCAATCGCCCCGATTATCACGGACACGAAACCTCCACAAATATACTACTGAACTCTTGCGTTATAAGATTTCCTCCAAACAATGGAAACTAATAGCCAAAATGCAAATTGCAACAAACAATCAAGAATATTTATTTTGAACTTATTTTCACGACTGAACTTTTTCGCGACTTCCTTTCACGAACCCAATCAAGAATAAAAATCTTCCGCTCACAAAATCTTTCGTAGTTCAATTTGCATTTGAGGATTCAGTTGGTTTAAGAATCAATCTGGCATACGAACAAACTGTCATAATATTATGTAAAATTGTAAACAAAGTCTTCAAAGAAAAAAAAAACTTCAACACCAAATACCTTCAAATAAACACTGTACTCACTTCATTTGTCCAGTTGATGCCCTTCTTCGTGCCTCAGTTCTCCTTTCATATTCAATGACCCTCCTCATCACATTTGGTTGTTCTGGCACAGGTCCTCTCGACCTGGTCATTGGTACCGTATATACATCTGAATCCGATAAACTCTTTTCTTGCTCCTCACGTCCAGTACCTATCATCATTGCATCAGGTAACCTCACCATTCCAATAACTCATAATATATAAGACCGTGCTATATATTCGGAACCTCCGGACTGTCACCATGATATAGACCTCTTCTACACTTCTACTGCTCACTACGGTCTCTATTCTTGTTCTATACGAGTCCACCTCTTGACTTTATAGAGCTTCCAACATCCTGAATTCATTGTTGTTCCACTTCCTCGCTCCATAGTGAAGTCACTTCGTCACCACTTTGTCAATGATATGGAACTCCAACGAAATGCTATCTCTTCCGGAAACTAGTGATTTTCAAACCTGCTAATCTTCATAATCGCTTGTCCACTACACCATCACCTCCTCTTCATCGAACAGTCACGATACTCACTAGCATCGATGGGTGAATGCACCGTACCGAATCTTCCGTTTGGGTTCTTTAGTCTCACCACAAGTTCATCCGTCTGCACCGATACACTCTTTTTGCCACCTCCTTCTTTTATTGCCATCTGCTTCAACAAACGCCAAGCTTCTTTTATTTTTGATCCCTGCTTCTTTGGCATTTGTAACTCTGGTGATGTTTGCCTGTACCGTGGTACACACTCCATTGTCATTTCTGCGTACCTCTTCCATTTCTTCACCTCTACCTGATTCTTTGGATCCCCAATCCACCTCTTCCACTGATATTGGTCTTCAAATACTCTGGAAGGATCCGCCAAAACTTCAAATGAGAGTAAGCTCTTGCAGTTTAAGTTTTACCCTTAATGTCATACGGACATACCTCTGAAATAACTTTAGTATTGGTATATGGGGCCTCATACTTCTCGCTCACTCTTTTCTGTTCAGACTCCGATCCACTGTAACAAATTTTTCTATTAACTCTCACCCCTACGCATACGGATACCATTGGGTGTCTTCACGCACTTCTCCTGTGATCTCTCGAATCCGTACCGTTTACCCTTTCATGCTTTCCACCATCAATTTTTCCACCGGTGTTATTCCTAGTTCGGAATGCTTCGTATTGTTATACACCAGCACCGCTCTTGGCAGACAACTGTCCAATCAATATATCTTCTCCAATAATATCTCAGGATCAGCAAAAGTCCTAGTTGACGTTCACAGCCCCGTTTACTCGGGCTTATTACGGCTGCTGAAATGTGTTCTTATCTCATAACTCTTGAAGGCATTTCTTCAAACCGTGACACTTCAAACTCCACCCTTATTCCGTTAACACTTTTATAAGGTGGCCGCACACACGCTGGTAACAATCCGTTGATTCGAAAGCGTCAGGCCACACTCTGCAGAGTTATCCTTCAACGGTTTCACCGCCGCCCCTTACTACAAGTGTACACTGCGACAAGCAAAGGCAGTTACCTTCTTGCTGGCATCGCACATTCACATCCACTGCTACTCAACTCAAAGGCGTTCCTGACCTCCGTATCTTCCCACATGGTGGAATATACTTGATGCGTCAATTTTAGTTTAAACACTGACACCTGTGGGCACGTTGCTACAGAACCTCTGCACCACTGATTGGAATTCGGGGTGCACACATATATTGGACACCAATTCAATCAACTTGTCCTCTGCCAAACGTGCGCCAATGTTCCTATGTGTTACCCACAACCACTAACACTGTTGGAACCAATGACTGCCACTATATCACTTTGTTCCATCCTCTTCACCAAATTTGACCCGTTCATACGAAAATAGTCTCTATACCGCAAAAATTCTTAACAGCACATCTCTTTCTTATCAACTGCTTCCTTCTCACCTTTTGCCTCAGTGTCCTTACTACCTCTGATCTTTCTTGCAGCCTAGTGATGTCATGAACCGATATTATATTACTTTCACCTCCACTCTGTACCATTATGTTATACACTCCTACTGTTGTCAGAAATGTATCACTTACATCATCTGCATCATCACCGTGACAGATTATCCCTTCACCAAAGTCCAGTTCCGCCTCTACTTCCTTCAAATAGTTCATACCTAACAGCATACATGCTGGAATGTACCCATTCTGTACCACAGCCAATGGTAACACCACCCGCCGATACAAAGTACTAATTTCAATTTCTACAGCCATGTTACACTCCACAATACCTGTAGTGACTCCATTAAGCGTCAATTTTATTGACCATTTCCTTCGAATATGCCCGAAATTCTCCAGGTCTTGAACTACACTATCTTGTATCAGACTTATGACTGCACCTGTATCTAAAAACGCACACTTGCGTACCTCACCAATACAAACCTCCTGCCAAGCTACACCTCCCAATACATGGTTGCAACTTAATCGTGATATATGGCACCTCTCCCGCATCATCAAGTGTATTGTCCAGACTTATCTGTACCTAATTACCAAATGTTCCAAGATCTCCTTACTGATTTCGGAAATCCTCTACTTCCCTTCTTCCTCCTGCTGTAACTGCTTCTGAAGTATGGAGTTCATCAACCATGATGTTTCTATTATTACTGTTAAACGTTGTCGTTTCTTAAAGGGTTAAAATGTGTACCACCAAGCACCTGTATGTGTTCACTTTTAAGATTTTCTTTCTCTTTCCCACTTTGGGACCCAAATACACCACCGAGCAACATGACCATGATGTATACCAGTTCTTCACTTAAACATTGTCACTGGCACTAACAACACTTCTGTACCGGTCTCTTACCAGGCATCTCAATGCCGTCAAAGTACTTCAACGACTTCTGTTCTTTCCTACCAGTAAACTTTCATCTTATATAAGTGTTCCATTAATATCTCTCTTAACCACTTGTGATTTTGTACGGTACTGTACCTGCACTCTCAACACACCTTAATACTAATAATAAGGAGTCCGTCACCGGAACTATTCATAATGTTAACCTCCAGAAGGGCACAGGATCGCGCTGTTCCTTCTCCTGATCTTCACTCCTATGGCACTGGACCAAGTGTTCGCAAAAATATTATCTTTACCCGGATAGTACCGCACTCAAAACTGTACTACACTAGATGTCTAATACCCGTGCAGCTTTGTATCAATCATTCATAGAGTATGAAAGTATTACCAAAGGGTCGGGTGTCGGTCACTATAAAATAAATTTAGCCTAACAAAAATGATCTAAAACTTTTCACCCCCCTGATTGCAAGAAGTTCTCTTTCAATAGTTGAGGCTCTTCTTTCACAAGAATTGAATGAATGTGAGTTAAAAGCAATCACCCTTCTTCCACCTCCTTTGTTTCCTGCAAGCCCAGCTCCCATACCATATCCACTGGCGTCCACAAAAACTATAACTGTTTTGCCTCTGGTTGAAAATTCGAAAACGCCAATCCACGATTCCTTCATTCTTTCTTTTAATCCAGAAACCCTTTGTTCTCTCAATCGTCCACACTATCGGGCATCCCTTCTTTTACCACAGTTAATGCACTAAGAGCTCCGCTACTCTGAAACAGGTTTCTTATAAACTCCGCGAATTTATCATCACCTAAATATCTTCCTCAGATTCTCCGATGTTACTGGTTTTTTAGTTTGTCAATTGGGACATTAAATCTGGAACTTTTTTTGAATACCTGTACGACCAATAATATGCCCCAAAACTTTACCTCTTTTTGCACCCAATTCCTACTTACCTAACCTGCAACCTCCGTTGGTTCGCACACAAACGTGCAGTACCTGCTCATTTCAATTACCAGATTTCCTTAAACTCTCCTTGAAATCAATAATATATCGATCAACGTATACCACACTCTATCTTTACTGAACCCGGAAAGTATTCTCTGCATTTCCCGTTGGAATGCCGCAGGTCCGTTTTTCAAGCAACATTTTGAAACGTACTTGCCCATGACAGTCGAAAAAAGCTGTAAAATTTTCTACTACCCTCTTCCAAGTTCACTCGTGTTAGTAGACTGTTTACTAAATCCAAAAACTTGTAAAATTTACTGAGCACCGTGAAACAACACAACTGTTATCTGTGATGTTCGCCTATGGGGAACTGTCCGCCCTGTCACCTTGTTAAGCCTTCTATAGTCGACACACAGTCTGAGCGTTCCATCTTTCTTTCGTATCGGCACTACCGGTGAGCTCCACTCTGCAGCACACGGCTCCACTATATCTCGTAAACACAACTCCTTTACCTGATGTTCAATTTCTTCGTTTGTTCTCTGATCAAACCTCCTGGCCCGTTGATATATAGGGGTATAATCGTGAAGTTTGATCACGGTGTCATTGATGTCTCACTGACATCCACGTCACTTCTACTAAATACTTTGCGTTGTCTCCACAGTACCTCTAAAATCTGCTCAATCTGTCCTGGTGACAGTTCTTCCATAAATTTTATCTCGGTCTTCAATTTCTCCTTCGTCCACTCCTGTTCATTACTAGATGGACCCGACAACTCTTGCACTGTGGTGTTTACGGTACATACACTGGTTTCATAACTTCTCAACCTGTCTTCATCTACTACTAAATGTGCTGTACCTACTTGCTCACCTTTACCTAATTTTAACTGACCGGGTGTCAACTTCTTTAACAATACAGTACCTCCTTTCTCTACCCACTTCACCAACCCTGGTATGATTTTAAATCTTTTGTTGTAACCTTTTTTACCACCTTCTACGCCTTCCAGTAACAACTCTTCCGGCTTTGTACTTACTCCATCTGATTCCTTGGTTATTATCTGTTTAGATTCCATTCTACCTTAACTGCTCCAATCATCTTCTTAAGTACTGTTCGTCCATTTTTCTATCTTTTTATACATATACACAGGCACCGAGGTTACCACCTTTATACAGTCTTTTGATCCATCCATCAAATACCTGCTCTATTAACACCATTATCACCTACCTCTTAAATGAGCGTCTACAGTCATTAAGTTAATATTATCTTACTAGAAACGCATCCCATATCACACCGCCTTCAACTTTTTAACCACATGAAATCGACTGACATAAGCTGATGTTCATCAATTCACTGATCTCAACGTTGCGGCGTATGCGAATCTAAACAAAGCTGTGGGTCACCCACACCTCTCAACCTCATCACCTTATTTCCAGTACTACCGGACTTGAGATCCTTGAAAGTTCGCTTTCTTCGATTAAACAATATTGGGCTCCTGAATCCACTGTCGAAATCATTTCCACACCATCAAGTTTTATCATCACCTTCAACAACGGTGCCATTTTTAAACTTTCAGGACCCGTGACCTGCATATTACCTGTAGTATGATACACTCCTGTTGTTATGTCTGTTGTAACCATACTTCGTACCTTTTGCATCCGCTGAGGCAATGGACCAAGTACTCCTTCATCTTGGCTCATCACAAACTCTCTTGCCTCAGGGTTCGGCACCCACCCACCTTGACTAACCGGGATACTTTGTGGACACATTATGCTGGGGGTTGGCTCCGACACGTCCCGGATACTGACGGAGCAGGTTCGTTTCCCGAACCTAGTGGTTTCCTTTTCTTCCATTCTTCAAACTCCTCTTTCCTAGGACAAGACTGTCCCCAATGTCCCTCATCACAAAGAAAACACTTCTTTTCCACTGTTCTTGGAGGACCTTGTTCTTGCTCCCTATTGTCATTTCGACGCTGAAATCCGTACCCCATCCTTGCTCCACAATCCATAAGCTTATGTTCATTACTGCCACATCCTAGGCACCACCCTCTGAACCTCCAACAGTCTCTTTTTACGTGGCCTACCTTGTCACAATGATGGCACCTTATTCTTTGCCCACTGTATGACCTACTACTCCTTCTACTATACTCCCTTGGTGCATCGTTCCGTTGCGGTGCCGGTCTCCCATAACGGACCTGGTCCGCATATGTCTTCCTCTGGTTGCCCTCTTGTTGGATGGCTGCCCATATAGGAATAGCTTCAGCTTCTGGTTCCGATTGATCTTCAAGTTCATCCTCTTCTTGGGCCCAACTCACCATATCCTTCCAACGTACCTTCATACTCTCCTTCTCACTCCCCATCCGTAACTTAAACCTTCTAGCCACTTTTTTAGGCAGGCAGTTCACGAACTGCTTCTTTAGGATCCCAGTATCCCTCTGATCTTCTTCTGTTGCTGCCTCATATGTTGTCTGCATGCGCAGAGCAAACTCGGCGATCTTTTCATTTTTCCTAATCTCCATCTTCCAGAATTCCTTCTGAAGATCCATCACCTCACTGTCTTTCTCCTCTTTACACCAGCTACGCAGCCTTGATACAAGGGTTACATACTTCACTTTCGCTCTGTATATACTGTAGTATGTTCTTAGGGGACCACCCTCCAAAAAGCTCCTCAATTCAACAGCCCACCGCTGTTTGTCCCTTCCAAGCTGTTCTTTCGCGTACCTCTCAAAGTCTTCGATGAAGGCATCAAAGGTCTGTACCTTGTCTCGTCCGCTACTTTAACAGGGTTTTACCGCTTTTAATGTTGCTCTAACTGTACGTACGATACCTCCAATATTACCGGCCAAAATGAGAGCACCCTGTAACTGCTATTAGGGTTCCATACCCGATCTTCCGTCATCCATCTCTTTAACGCCACAATTTTACCACCTTTATCTTAACTCACTGGTCACTTCTGACTCTACTTCTGTCACCGAACCGTCATCTACTGTATACTTTCTTACATGTCTTCTTCTTTTATTCCTCCTTCTCTTCCTTCCACCACCTTCACTTTCAGTTTCACTTCTGTTATCAAAAATGTCATCATCGTTCTCCTCATAATCCTCCTCCCTATACCTCAATGCATACTGCACTTTTGATTTTATCTTACCTATCTCCTTCTTTCTTACTGGATGTTCCACATTTGGCTTTTCTCTTCTTTTGTCACCTTGTTGTTGTACCGTACTATTGTTCACCTCAACCTGTTGCTCTGTACCAGGGTTTCCTATCTTTGTTGCTTTTAAACCCTGTACACAACTCTCCATTACCATGGTTACTCTATCCACATCTACATCTTCTACTCCTGTTATTAACGCCTTCTGCAGTTCCTCCAGTAAGGTCATTACTTTTACTCCTCCTTTTGCTCCTTCATCATCTTTACCTTCGTCAGTACCCGCCATACTGCTTCTCTTTACTATCAATTTATACGAGTGAACAATACGCGAGAACAAGAAAAAAAATTTTTAGCAAAAAAAATTTTTTCTTTTATCAGTGTGTGATAAAATCCCCACACCAAAATGTAAATTCGAAAAATGATATATAATTGGGGTACCGACTGTACGTGTAACCACAAACCAAATATTACTATACCACTCCCACACCATAGTACCAAAAAAAATTCTTTTTTTTTCCTTCAAGTAATCAAAAATATCAAAAAAATAATCAGTTAGGTACCACTGTGTATGTGGGTACCTTAAAATCAAACGTGTAATAAACTAAATAATAATAAATAAATAAAATTCGAATTTCAAAAGAATTCAAAAAAAATCAGGTAGCATCAAAACACGAAATTTCAAAACAATTCACAAATTGTAAAAGAAACCCAAGATTTAAAAATAAAACACCAAAAAAAAATTCAATCTTCAACAAAAGAATTTCAAGAATTCAATAGTTCTACACGAAATTCCAAAACAATTCACGAATTGCAAAAAAAATTCAATGATTTTCAATCCAAAACACAAAAAAAAAAAAAACATTCGCAAATTTCAAAAAAAAAATTTCACAAAGAAAAAAAAATTCAATAGTATATTTTTTCGAGCACATATGCGAAACCCGAAAGCTCCACCCCAAAATTCAAACTTCAAGAGCTCCACACAAAAATTCAAAATTCAAGAGCCCACACAAAATTTCAAAATCAAAAGCTCCACACAAAAATTTCAAAATTCAATAAGCTCCACAACGTCAATTTTCAAATTCAAAAGCTCCAACACAAAAATTTGACAAATTCAAACAGCTCCACACAAAAATTTTCAAAATTCCAAAAAAGTTAAATAATTAATTCAAAATTCATAAGCTACACAAAAAAATTTGAAATTCAAAAGCTCCAAACACAAAAATGTTCAAAATTCAAAGCTCCACACAAATAATTTCAATGTACGAAGCTCCCACACAAAACTTCAAATGTAAGAGCTCCGCAAAATTGTAATGCTCAAAAAATTTGAAATATAAGAGCTCCGGAAAATATAAGCTCAACGAAAATTTTCTTTTTTTTTTTCTTTTGACAATCAAACTCCGAAAATATACAGCTCCACGAAAATTTCGAAATAAGGAGCACAACAAAAATATAATATAATAGTTGTAAAGAATATTGAAACAAGGCACGTTTTCTTTATAGCCACTATCCTTTGAGAAATAAAAAAAATTCTAGCATCAACAACAAAAAAATTTTTGGCAACTCAACGAAAAAAGTTTTTCTCTACTTAACAGTTTTTGTTAGAATATACCGCAGCACAACAGCTAATGACTATCTCTCCAAACTTTAAAATCTTGCTGAAAATGAGCTGAGGCTCCTACGCACATGAATCATATGGGATGCTGCTACAGAAAGACAGGCAACTCTTCATGTAGCGTTGAAGACGCCGAACGAGCCACCCAAAATAGGTAGAAAGTGCCCCAGGTTTTCCATGCTACATCCATACAAAGATGCGCTTGCTACAAGCAGAGTCGTATATAACGCGAGCAGAAGCGCACAAGCGGTTGCACTGATATACTAGATAGTTTGAGAGCGAGGGCCAAAGTAAAAGATATAAGAGAGAGAATAACAGATAAGAATTTTCATTAATATAATATCAGAAAGTATCAAGACACCTATATATGTAAATGCTTCAAATCTACATTCACGTTAAAAACACTACGCCTTGAGCTCATAATTAAGGAACACATCATCGCATAATAAATTAAAAGGCACCAAAATACAATTATTCGACATAATTGAGTCTTATATGAACAAATAAAAAATAATTAAAAGTTTAATCAAAGGCCAATGTTGTATAGGACACAAGATAATAAAACATGGATCAAGTGTCTACTTGGAAATGATAATAGGATGTATATAACAAAGGTCACCTAAGGCGGAAATTATAGTTGATAGATTGAGACCCTGCGAGAGTGCTATATGAGATATACAGTGTCTCACTGGATCAGAATATAATCCTATACAGAACATAACAAATGACGCGCCCATTAGCAATGCTTACAAAATGTACGTGATCCTTACAACCTCCACTACTCATGACTGATATGATTTGTTTCAGGTACAGAGGTGTGTTAGAAGTTATTACACAAGCCAAAGGCCAAAATAAAGAGAGGCGACCCACTCACTAGTAATTCTGTATAACTCGGTATGTATAGTTTAGGAAAGGGACCTAAGACTATAGGCCAGAGAGTGACAATCACAACTCGCTCACTATACAGACTACAGCTAATCATTTGTGTGAGAGTTACTATCACAGCGTGGAGACTTGAGCTTGTATTTCGGCACACCTTCCTGTCACATCATATCCATAGTGTGTCTAATTAAATATTTTCTCATTCGAAAATAGAAACAATGTTTATTTTAAGCAATAACTGTGTAGACGTATACAACTTTTAAATTAATAATATATTAAACGCAAAAGAATAAGGATTAGGAGATTAGCTTATTACACATCATATATTTAATTTAAAGTAATTATAATTTAAGCACTGTTGGAAACAGTATACTACTGCCCTAGATATGTGATCTTGTTCCTTATATTGCTGTTTAAAAGGTTAAGCCCAATATCTAAACGAGTGGACAGGCATTATAAAAATGGCGCAATATTCTCAATAGCATGTATGCACCGATAATATATCTCCCTATCCAGCATTATGATATTACTCTTTTATAGACTCATTATACGGTAATAAAGACACTTGTGCGTATTAATATACTCATTATAATAAAAAGGTGGTAGATGAGTACCTCTTGACTTATCTATTTATATATAATTCACAAAGTCTCACTTTGAGCCGAATTGATTCCATCTCCGAATAAGACACTGAGATAGCTAGGAATATATATCACCAGCAATAATAGAGCATCTTGTATTTTCTAATTCTCTATCTATCTCTAGGCCTTCATATATATATATATATAATATGTAACTAACCTAAGATATTATCTATACAACAAGTTTCCACCGTGAGATTCTATCTCACAGGTCCACTGCAATCAGCACTTATAAACAAAAAATACTATCATAATATATATAAATAATTAATTTAATTATACATATTTACTATTAATGATATAAATAAATGAAATTATTACAATAAATATAAATAATATCTATAATATAATAATATAATATTATATATTAGTAATTAAACCATATAAAAGACAACAAACACAATCATGAAATTTGTAAAACAAAATGCAAAATGGGGCTTAATTATAATATAATAATAATAATAATTAATTATATAAATAATATAATAAATTAAAATAATAATAATAGATAATAAATATAAATAATTAATAATCAATTAAAATAATAATTAGATGTTATAATTATAATAATAATAATATAAAATATACTTATTAATTGAATAACCGCTAAACCTATTAAATATTTATAACAGATATAATAATCACACTATTTTACTCTTAGGCGACATTACTCACACACACTACTATCATACTTATAAAAATATATCATAGGCTAAAATAACAACTAATAATAATAATAATTTTTCTACTTTAATTATTTCCATTATAATATTTAATTGGTTAAATTAATAGTAATATAAACAATAATAATATAATAATATAATAATAATAATAATATATATTTCTGCACTCTTGCTTCTCACTACGTCTTTCCAAACTTTAATACCTAATTTCAGCTTAACCTTTATATATATGCTATCTGAATCAATTACGTAGTATACCTCAAAACTCCATTGATTCTATAATTTTCACTATCTACTTGTTTATTAATTACAATAAATCGCCCACGATATCGAATCCAAATCTCACAAAGAGACTATTAGGTTGTATGCTCATTTAAAGATATTGGCCGAAACTCATAATGTTATCCTTAGCATGCTATCTTGTGAATGATCATATAAGAAATGTTTATAGCAGAGATACTATAGATACTATAAAGTCATCGACTAGACGCAAAATATGTACTACAGCCTACCAACCTTTAATGCCTTTTCTAGGTGTTTAAGCACTATTTAATCACAGTCAAGCAATAATGTACCTCTCACCCATCAAGAGAGATTGCTATACTATTTGTTAAGCAACTACATAGATCCTCAGTATTTTCATATAAAGACATACTCGTTAATGTAGGTTCATCCTTTTGGGCCGCAGGTGAGCCAAAACCATAAAACCCCTCACAAAACCCATTACGTCTCATATACTCATCAAGTCTAATGGATTGGGCGTCGATTAACTGTCTATATCCCTAGAGCTCTCACTTGCAAAAAATCACAACCATAATTTGTTACTATATTCAGATTAACATTTTATCTTCCACTACTCTACTAGAGACTATTCATCTACTACTTCCTGACTACTCTCTACACGTGCAACCTATACTAGCTCGGTATCTCTCAGTTTCTCCTCACAGACACATCAAATTACTTCGTCAAATAATCATGTCTTTACAAACTCACCTAAACCTCCTGTATTACTCGGAGCTCTCAATACATATATTACTTCTTCTACAATGACCAAACCGATATATATCACACGTAAAATTTTCATTCCTCCTTATACTCTCCGAGATATTGCTCGCTTTCTCTAAAATAACCTACTAATTAATATTCAAACCCCAATTCGCTATGATTTTCATTTGGATTTGTCTCCACTTTACACAACAAACTTCTCGGTATTAAAATAAGTAATACAATTCTTTTCATATACACTGATAAGCTATGACTACATCCTATAGATTGATCCATCCTGATATCTCACAAGTTAATACTTTGCTACATACCTTTACCTATATAAATTCCAACAGTATATGTCTCACATTATTTATAACATGTAGACACAAGATAATCTAGAATAACTTACACCTCAATATACACAGAATCTCTAGGCAACACTCAGAAAGCTTACGCTCACATTCCTCATTATAACTCATCACCTAAACGTATTTAATTATAACCACCTACCTTCGACATTATCCACTTTCTCGTATACACACAATTTCCTGCCAATCCACAATATGCATAATCTCATAATACATGCTAACATACCAAGGTATAAAATGCTACTAAATAATTAGTTTATATACAGAACACATTCAGCATCATGTATGATTATCCTGCTTTCATTTACGACATTTTAATATTTATCTCTATCCACAGAGAAGCTGATCTTGTTCGTGCCGTATATACTTACTACCTTCTATATTCACGAACCACATAACATAAGAATAATAATTCCATCTAATCTGTTCCTCACGTCTCATCTAAAAAATTTTCTCTTCTGGTAAGTCTCACAACCTTGCACCTATATAGCGTACTGCGTATTTCCAGATATAATTCGCGTCTAAATCTACTCATACACGAATCGCCATCGGACAATAACCAACATAAATAACCAACCTCGGTCACTATATAATATGAGTATAGTAATAGCTATCTCACTCACATATTGCATCCATTCAATTCTAAAACTGCAATCCCCTGGCCATCATTTACTCCAATACTCTATATCATTCATAACCCATCCATATACACAAATTATGAATTTAACATAGGAAACAAAACAATCATCCCTGTCTCACTCCACTATTAAAAATTTATAACGAATCACTTTCGTATACTCATTTATTCTACAACTCTGCACTATCTACGTCAATAACTATATACTTTTTTTGATTTCACATTGCATGAAAGACCTACTACACCTAACTAACCATATATCACTAATCATCCTGTCATATAGGAGCTTCCTAATTAATCTAATATCTTGACGATACTGTTGCATAAAGTACTCATAAAAAATAAAATTCTAATTTATCTTTCTTACCACTTACTTACAACCACTCACATTCAATATCACTACTTAATTAACTATCTCATTTATCATTCCAATGTTATGCAAAATTATTGAATTGTTCCATCCACATCCCCTATATAATCATGCATTATATATATATATAATATCCGTTCATACAGTTACGAAAGCACAATACCTATTCTTATTCTAAGCATATTCCCTTATTCTCATTCTTACTTTCCTATTTCCTTCCAGAATAGCTTCCTATTGCTTGTAAGTTCCATTCATCCTCCTTCAAAAACTGTTCATTTACCTCTTATTCCCTCCTATGTATGCATCATTTAGTGTTTCTTTTTTCCCTTTTCTTCTGATATAATTATAAACATCTTTCTATTGAAACCTCATCATTGGCTTTTAAGTACATTCAACTCTTTCTTCCCTTTTTTTTTTTTACTTTTAATCTGCTTGCATCATCTCTTCATTCCACACTCACTGTTAACATTCTTATTCCTTACTTTAAGCACAGTCGTCACTCTTCTTTTGCCTGCTAAAACGCTTCCTTCTTTGCTTCCAGATTTTGTCAGTTTTCAACTTGGTTCACGATTCAATGTTTACTTGCAAGTGTTTAACATTTATCTTCCTTCCTTATTCACTTAACTTCTCATTCTTAATTCTCCACTTCCTTCCTTTTCACATACTTCTCCATACAAGACCCACTAACTTAATTTTTTACATAAAAAACATGATCCTATAATCCCATTTCTAACCCCTCACTGATTTAAAACATCCAAACACAGTACTTCATCTCCTGTCTTCCACACAAATCAATCATACTTGTATCGCTTCAACCTCTCTACTACACCAACTTAGTAATATTTTGAATAGCCTTGGTGCTAAAGAAGTATTGCTTACACAAACACTCCTCTTCACAGAATCATCACCTTCTTACCAATTCTCATTTTCTCTGATATCCAAACACCTGTTTATACATCACTTTTTGGATCGACCTAATCCAACATTCAGTCCCCCCAACACTATCAATCTAAAGCTCCTACTCACGCCATCCAAAACATCATTCAGATTATCAGAAATCACTCTCTCTTAAACATTATCCTCAGATGGACCACAAATTACAAACATATTATATATATTATATATATATATATATATATATTTATATATTTATATATAATATTTATATATATATTATATAATTATATATATTATAATATATATATATATATATATAATTATTATATATATATATATAGGTATATATACTATATTCAGCGCTGGGCGCCCTATAATTTTTTTGGGTGCGCCTGCGCCTATGCGCCGGACCTAGGCGCCTAGCGCTATGCGCCTATATTTTTTGTTACATCAATGCGCCTAGCGTCCTATGCGCTTTGCGCCTGCGACTTTCGCCGGCCGGTGGCTGTTTGCTTAAATTTAATTTGCAAAGTAATTTAGTGCGATAATAAAGCATGCTTTTATAAGGAAGAAAAACACACTTATTAATTTTTGTAATTTAAACACGTTAAACAATATCTCACGTCCTTTCCTCCTCCATGTCCTTGTCGTCCATGTTTTCCCCAGGAGGTTCAGCTCGAGCGCTGCAGAAGTTAAAAATCTCAGAGCCATAGTTGCCAAATTATTTGTGTTAAGAACTACTGAACCAGTTTTATATATATATATATAAATATATATATATTATATTATATTAATATATATATATATATATATATTATATATATATATATATATATAATATATATATATATATATATATTTTACACTGGTTTTTAGAATGCTACAAGTTTGCCAAGCTTCTAAGTTCTAACTTTTCAGGGTAAAAAAAATTATTTTTCCTGTTCATAGGCGCGGCTATAGGCACACACAGAATTGGCTGTGCGCCTTTTTGCTTAGTCCGCCTTTTTAAAAAATTGCTTGCGCCTATGCGCCTTTGCGCCTACGAATTGATAGTGCGCCGTAGGCGCATAGGCGCAACTTGGTGGCACGTACAACGCCAGCTCTGATAATATATATATATATATATATATATATATTATATATATATATATTATATATATATTATTATAGTATTATATATATATATATATATATATATATATATATATATAAAATTATAAATGCCCTTTAAAATGCCCAAATTGGGCAAATGTCCAGATAAATGCCCAGGGCATTTGCCCGATTCTTAAGTGCCTAGGCATTTACCCATCACTAGGTATATGGATGGTTAACACACCCTATAGCACACTTATAAACGACTCATGCACAAGCACAATATGTTAGATAATAGTAGAGCAGAACTGTCCCATCACCGATTCTTATAAATTCACAGCACAAATAAATTATTAGGCCTAAATACAAAGAGAAGATACTATTCGAAAATAGGACCCTAAGCAAAAAGTTATTTACAACATTTAAGCAAAAATAAACCTAAAATTGTTAATCTAAATACAACTAATTTAAATCTAAAGCAATATTTACAAATTATTTGTGCCCTTCTATGCACAAAGCAATGTGTCTGCTAAAGTAGCAGTACATGCAATTAATATTATTAATTTTCGTAAAATTAATTTTCTTTTTTTTTAAAATATCCAAGTTGCCCCCACCATATCTGAAAGGGAATAGAATGCCTTTATAAGGTAAAATCAAAATGACTACTGTAAATATGAATAAAGGTCCTAAAATATAGTGGCATTTTAAATTCATGTAAAGGCTCATAAATCGCGATTAAATTTAAATTTATACTTATATTTATTATTATTAGAATTACTCTATTCTGGCTTATAAAAATTAACCCTAATACCAAGATAAAATGTAAGCCTATTGAACTTGCGATTTATGAGCCTTAACATGAATTTAAAGTGCCACTAAATTTTAGGACCTTTATTCATATTTACAGTAGTCGTTTTGATTTTACCTTATATAGGCATTCTATTCCCTTTCGGATATGGTGAAAAGAAAATTGATTTTACGAAAACTAATAACATTAATTTATATTACCCTTGCATGTACTGCAATCTTCGCACACATATATCTGCTTTGTGCATAGAAGGGCACAAATAATTTGTAAATATTGCTTTAGATTTAAATTAGTTGTAGTATTTAGATTAACAATTTTAGGTTTATTTTGCTTAAAGTTGTAAATAACTTTTTGCTTAGGGTCCTATTTTCGAATAGTATCTTCTCTTTGTATTTAGGCCTAATAATTTATTTGTGCTGTGAATTTATAAGAATCGGTGATGGGACAGTTCTGCTCTACTATTATCTAACATATTGTGCTTGTGCATGAAACATATTTTTTAAATTTTTAAACATGGCTCTTATGCATTTTTAGGCTTCGTGATGGGTAAATGCCTAGGCACTTAAGAATCGGGCAAATGCCCTGGGCATTTATCTGGACATTTGCCCAATTTGGGCATTTTAAAGGGCATTTATAATTTTTTATATTTTTTTATATATATATATATATATATAATATATATATATATATATATATATATATATATATTATATTATAATATATATTATATATATTATTATATCAGAGCTGGGCGATTTGCGCCACCAGTTGCGCTATCGCCTAATCGGGCCACTATCAATTCGTAGGCGCAAAGGCGCATAGGCGCACATTTTAACAAAGGCGGACTACACAAGGCGCACAGCAATTCTGTGTGCTATGCGCCGCGCCTTATGAACAGGACAAAGCATTTTTTACCTGAAAAGTTAGAATTAAGAACGCTTGGCAAACTTGTATCATTCTAAAACCAGTGTAAATATTATATATATATATATATATAATATATATATATATATATATATTATATATATAATTATTATATATATATTATATATAATATATTATTTATAATATTAAAACTGGTCTTCAGTAGTTCTTAACTACAATAAATTGGCAACTATGGCTCTGAGATTTTCAACTTCTGCAGCGCTCGAGCTGAACCTGGGGAAAACATGGATCACAAGGGACATGTAGGAGGAAAAGGCGTGTAGATATTAGTTTACGGTGTTTAAATTACAAAAAATTAATAAGTGTGTTTTTCTTCCTTATAAAAGCATGCTTTTTATTATCGCCACTAAAGTTTACTTGCAAATAAATTTAGCGAACATCTACCGGCCGGCGAAGAAGTCGGGCAGGCGCAAAGGCGCATAGGCGCTAGGCGCTTGATGTAGCAAAAAATATAGGCGCATGGTTCGGCGGCATAGGCGCATAGGCGCCGGCGCACTCAAAAAAATTATAGGCGCGCCAGCTTCTGATATAATTATATATATTATATATATATATATAATATATATATATATATATCTAATATATATACTATATATATATATATATAATATTATATATATATATATATATATATTAAATATAATATATATATATATATAATATATATAGTATATATATACTATATGTGTGTGTGTGTGTGGGTGTCATTTATTCTAATGTTGAAGAGAGAGTGATTTTCTGGAATACTCTGAATGATGTTTTGGATGGGTGAGTGGGCTTCAGATTGATAGTGTTGGGGCCTGAATGGTTGGATAGGTGATCAAAAAAGGGATGGTATGAACAGGTGTTTTCGGGATATCAGAGAAAATAAGAATGATAAGAAGGTATTGATTTCTGTGAAGAGAGATGTGTGTGTGTAAGCAATACTTTCTTTAAGCATAAGAGTATTCATAATACTAGGAGTTTGGTGTGGTAGAGATGGTTTTGAAGCGATAAGTATGATTGATTTTGGTGTTGGTGAAGAAGATTGAGTATGTGTTCGGAATGTTAATATCAGTGAGGGGTTAGAATGGGATTATCAGATCATTCTTGTTTTTAATGTAAATTAGTAGTTGGGGTCTTGGATGGAGAGGAAGGTGAAAGGAAGGAAGTGGGTAGAATTAAGAGTGAGAAGTTTAAGTGAATAAGGTAATAAGGATAAATGTTTAAAAAAGCATTTGCAAAGTAAATCAGTTTGACATGTGAACAAGTGAACTGAGCAATCTGGAGCAAAATGAAGGAAGCGGTTTTGTTAGCAGGGAAAAGAAGTAATGTGGAGTGTGCTAAAGTAGGAAAGTAAGAATGTTAACAGTGGAGTGGTGGAAAGAAAAGATGATGCAAGCAGTTAAAAGTAAAAAAAAAAAAAAGAAGCGTGGTTAAATGTACTAAAGCCAATGATGAGGTTTCAATAGAAAGATTTTATAATTATATCAGGAAGAAAAAGGGAAAAAAGGAAACTAAAGATGCCATACATAGGAGGAATAAGAGGTAATAATAAACAGTTTGGAAGGGATGAATGAGGAACAAGGCAATAGGAAGCTATTCTGGAAGGAATAGCGAAAGGTTAAGAATGAGAGTTGTTTTATGTAAGAATGAGAATAAGGGGAAAAATGCTAGAATAATAATAGGGATTCGTGCTTTTCATGCTGATGAAACGGATTGCGTGGGGGATGTGGATGGAACACTTCAAAAATTTGCATAACATTGAATTGGTAGTAATGAAGAGGTGTAGTGTGATATTGATGTGAGTGGGTTATGAGAGAGAAGAAGAATAAAATGAATTTAGGTTTTATGGATTTGCCAACAGGCGTATGATAAGGATTTAATAGAGCTCTATGACAGATGTTAGTGATATATGGTGTTTGGTGTAGGCTTCTGAATGGGAATCAAAAGTATGTATGACGATAGTGCAGCGTGTGTAAGAATATAATGGAAGTCCGAAAGGGATTGGTATATTTTTTAATAGTTGAGTGAGACAGGGATGTGTTTATGTCTCCTTGGTTATTCAAATTTTATATGGATGGGGTTATGAATGATTAGAGGTGGGAGTGCAGGGGATGGCGTTAGAAATGATGGAGCATGGCAGGTGCTCTACCTATAGTATGCGATTATTTGTTTTGTGTGGCGACCATGAAGAGAGTTTGAGAGGATTGGTAGGAGATTTGGCAGGGGGGTGTAAAAGGAGGGGGTTGAATGTAAACGTAGATAAAGTAGTAAGGTTATGGTTGTGAAAGAGGACAGTCCTCGCTGTGAAGTTATGTTAAATGGGTGAGCAGCTGGAACAAGTATCTGAGCTTTAAATACTTAGGAAATATACGCTTATGGTAGATGAAAAGGGGAATGGAGTGATGGCAAAGTGTTTAGGCAAAGTTGTAATGGCAGGAAGGTGGGTGGTATAATTAAATCATTGGTGGATGTAAAATGACTAAGTCTTCAGTTTGCTAGGGTCTTATATGAGGGTATGTCGTTACCTGTGTCAATGTGTAGTAATGAGACTATGGTCCTGGATAAGAGGTATAGATCAAAGTACAATGTGTTCAGATGGAAAATCATGGGCATGGTAGGTGTGAAAAGAATTGATAAAATAAGGAATGGACAATGAACATAGCGAGTTTGTGTGTGTGAAGAAAGCACAATGTGGAATAGTTGAAATACGTTGAGATGGTTTGGTCATGTAGAAAGGATGGATGATAAGTCGGTTGGTTAAGCGGATATAGTGTAGTGGTCACTGTGCTGGGAATCAACCGGCTAGTAGCTGAAGAAAAAAGGGATTGAGTCAGTAAAAGGAATGCCAAAAGAGAAAAATGTAGTTTGGGCAGAGGCGAGAAGAAAGGCGCATAATAGGAGTTAATGGCGGGTTTTGTGAGGGGGTTATGGTTTTGGCTCACCTGGGCCAAAGGATGAACCCTACATTAACGAGGTGCCATAGTGAGGGTCTGTCGCTGTTCAGTAAAGCTCTAGGTGGATTTTCTGACTGTAACTAATTCTCACTAAAAGGTAAAAGGGGGTGGTAAGGCTGTGCTTTCTTTTCGACTTGCATCATATTCTTCTACTTCTTTTATTTCCAGTGCATGCTAAAGCACTTTACTCCCAATCTTTGTGAGATGGAGAATATGGGTGATGAATATATATATATATATATATATATATATATATATATATATATATATATTATTATAATATATATATATTATATCATATATATAATATTATAATATATATAATATATATATATATACTATAATTATATATATATTTATAATAAATATATATATTATTATTTATATATAAAGATATATAAGTATATTATATATATATAATATATATATATATATATATATATATATATATATATATATATATATTCAAAAAATGAAACAACTATTCTTTGAATTTTTTTTTTCAAATACTGTTAATAATAAATAATTTACTCATAATTTTATAAATGCCCAGTTTTTGGGCAGGCATTTATGAAATGGGCAAATGCCTGGACAAATGCCCATTTTATAAATGCCTGCCCACTGGGCATTTGCCCAACGTACATCACTAATTAGGCTTACTTTAAAGTTCTTAAATTAATTACATTAAATTAATAGGTGTGATAGGCTAATGCCATCTTTCTTTGCTTTAATATTTTATTAAATTGCCTTACACAGTTATTGCTTAAAAAAAAATTGTTCTATTTATGAATATTTAATTAGACACACTGGTATTTTGAAATGGTTACTACATAGTTTGTGTGATTAACTTTGTGTGTTTTTCACATTTGTATTAATTTGGCCTTTGGCTTTTTAAACATTTACATGACCTTACATATATATGTTGGGTCCTTCTTTATTTGGCCTTTGGCTTTTAAACATTTACATGACCTTACATATAGCTATATGTTTGGTCCTTCAATATGATAATTGGCCTTTGGCTTTTAAAAATTTATATGACCTTATATATGTTGGGTCCTTCTTTATTTGGCCTTTGGCTTTTAAACATTTACATGACTTCCATTTATATGTTTGGTCCTTCAATAATTGGCCTTTGGCTTTTAAACGTTTACATTGACCATTTGCATGTTTTGTCCCTTTATATCAGTTGTCCTATGGGCAGTTTAACAATTATTTGACATTACATAGGGTACTTATATTTTTTATTTGGCCATCGGCTTGTTAGAAAAAAAAATATAAATATTGCTTGCAAGCACTGATAATATGGAAACCTTGGCCCATCCTGCCACCACATGAAAGGATTCTTCTGTAGGCAGCATCTCCATGTTTTCGTAGGACCTCATCTCCTCTTTCACAGATTGCAAATTTGAATATCTTTGCTCCTTGATGGGACTGTCCTCTTCAGTTTTATTCGATGAGGTTCCTTTGGTGTGATTCCTTTGAGGTTAATGATATGTCAATGCATTTCGGCCATGAACGTATCAAAGTCTACATATCCTAATCCTCTTCTTCTTCAGTAGTTTAATGCTGAACAGCCAACATCGTCACTTCAGTGCTTGTTACCAGGTTGAATAAAGGCTGCTCCACTTCTGGAATCTTTTTTTTTGGTACACGAGCAAGCACCTCGGTTCTGCTATTTAAATGCATTTTTGTTTAGTGGTTCATGTCGGAGATGCATTCTTGGTGGGGTTTCGCTAAGCTTAAGGAATTCCTTATTAGCACCTTTTATATATCGAAACTAGATTTATTATTGATCTAAAAGTTTCTCATATTCTTAACCCAAAAAGTAAGAAGTATCAGCCATATTACCATCGCAGAAATAATGGCTGATTCTGCCGATATGATACTATCGGTAACATCCCTAATATATTAATAATACCGTAAAGAACGGGGGAATTAATGGGCCAAAATTTAGGGCTTTTTTTTTTTGTGAAGTCATGAAAAATCAAATTCAAGTTACATCCATTGTAAATGTTTTTTCTCAAACTTAAACCTTCCTTAATGTTATCAACTTGAGAAAATATTAAAATTTTACTTAAATATTTTATAGTAAATTTTTAAAATGCAAGTGGCCAAAAATTGAATGGGGAAGTGAGCACGTATGCTTGGGGATAATAGGTGCTTGAATATTATTTTCTAATGATTGTAGCATTAGTATTCTTTATTATATTATAAATTTATAAAAGCAAGTATTGAAAGGTTTGTAAAATAACATTTGGGTAGGGAAACAGTGTTAACTCATATTTTTTTCATCATTTTTAAAATATTTTTTTAAGAATTTGTAGAAAAGTAATAAAATTTTATTTTCATAAATTTTTTATATATCTGCTTTTTAAAACACTTAATACTAATCTAAAAAAAAAAAGAAGTTTTATTATTTTATACTAATTGAACAAATTATTTACTAAAAATTAATTTTTTCCATGCTAAGGAGTATTAGCTGTTCGGTGAGACACCTCTCCTCACAACTCAGAAAAGACTTGTAATCTCAAACCACTTCTTCCGGGGTTTTGAACTTCACCTCTTATCCTTCTTGAAAGGGTTTCATATGGCAGATTGTATCTTCTGGTGGTATCGCGGATACCTGCACCATCTTCAACATCTATAATAGCCTGCAAGATGTCTTCTTGGGTGTACATAAGTCACCTGACACCTACCTTCTTTTGGTACTGGTACTTTCTGGGCATCTGCAAAGTGGAAATAGGCTATGTTGTCAATTGATTATCAAATTACGGTATATCAAAGACATTAAATACCCGTATAAAAGGGAAATATTATTAAAAACTATAAAAAAAAAAGGTTATTTATAGTTATAGATATAGTGACTCATTTTTCCCCATGAGCCGAACCATTTTACCCCATAAGTGAAACCCTTAAATATTTTACAAACTAACATATAAATGTAAAATTATTTAGATGAAAACTCTTACCTTTACACTGTTCTTTATTGTGTTAAATGGATTTTTTGAAAGATTCAACATCTATAATAGCCTGTAAGATGTCTTCTTGGGTGTACATCAGAAAGTACCACTACCAAAAGAAGGTAGGTGTCAGGTGACTTATGTACACCCAAGAAGACGTATAATTGATTATAAAATTACGGTATATCAAAGACATTAAATACCCGTATAGGTAATAGATAAACAATAAAAGGGAAATATTATTAAAAACTATAAAAAAAAAAAGGTTATTTATAGTAATATGACTCATTTTCCCCCATGAGCCGAACCATTTTACCCCATAAGTGAAACCCTTAAATATTTTACAAACTAACATATAAATGTAAAATTATTTAGATGAAAACTCTTACCTTTACACTGTTCTTTATTGTGTTTGGATTTTTTGAAAGATTCAGTGACGGTATTCAAGATTCCTGCAACTCTTAGAATTTTTTTTTTAAATTTACAATTTCAATTTCTGAAAAGGGGGAAAATTTTTTTTAGTTATAATTGTCATTATTTAATTAAATAACTACAAAATAATTTAATATAATATTAAACTAACTAAATGACTAATTTAAAATAAATCATTTCATTATAAATATATAAATATTACAAACTGACTCCTTTTACCAATTGAAAGCTTTTGCCCATTTTATGTATAATATATATATA
>JABUQX010061933.1:0-39834 GCA_015478945.1 Trachelipus rathkii
CCACCAAAACTCGGACGTTTATCCCGTCAATAAACATAACCAATTTAAAGACTTTACTTCAACCAGGTAATAATCGTAACAGAACGGAGCGAAGAAGAAGGTCAGCCGGAATCCAACCGGGCATTGCGCGGTAAAAAAACATCCCTACAGGGATCGGTTTTCACTCAGGATTCACTTCGGAATCGAATCTCATTTAATATGATATAGATAATAGTGTTGGTTATGCGCACCGCGCCAACTGTGGTCGGCGGCTAACAGACCCCGTTACCCAGGGCCGGTGCCCAACGCTCGTAGGCTAAACTCACCCATCCAATCACAACCAAGGAACGGTCCTGATATCTGGTGTCCACCTAGGGGTCCCGCGTTATATAATCCTACTAACTAAATACACGAATCAGCAATCACATAAAATTCAGATTGCAATACTATATCTCTCTATACTTTTTGAGACAGCTGCCAATCCCGGGCAAACCTCAAACCTACTAATATATATATAATATATATATTATAATATATAAATATTTATATATAAATATAAATATATATAAAAATATAAATAATAAATATTATTAATTATATAGTATAATTTATATATATTTATATAAATAATATATAATAATATATATAAAATAATATAAACACATGTATATATATTAAGATATAATAATATAAAAAATTATGATCCGAAAAAAAAAAGGCAGTTAATTTACGACGAAATGTAAGAAACGTTGTAATTGGTTTATAACACAAATATCTTCTCCTTTAATGCCATCCTCCTCTTTATGACTAGCTTTTTCTACATAACGACAAGAGAAAAATTTTACGTAAGTAAAAAAATAAAAAATGGAGTGCGTTGGACGGCTCCAATTGAATGAAAAAAATCTTTATTAATATAATATTTAATATATATATTCTATATATATAATAATATATATATTAAATATATTATAATTATATATTTATATATATAGTAATAAATATATATAATATATAATATTTAGGAAGGTTTTTCTTTGTGGAGTATAGGTATTGATAAGTAATGCTGGTTTTAACTAAACACTCAACATAAATTCACATCGTTTTATATATATAATAATTAGTTTGAAATAAAAATATTTTTACCTAAATATTTTTAAGAAATTATCTAAATCACAATATGATTCAACCTTATAAGTGTTTGGTTTTTTAGAAGTAGAATACCACAATAACTGATCTTAAGAGTTAATTGGGGATTTCCAAATAGGATTTTTGAATTTGTTAATAAGATTTTAATAATTTTTCTATGTAACAGATTTTGAAACTTCCATGAATAGAGATTTTTGACTCTCTAAGTCCGCACAAACAAATAAAAAACCCTTAAACGAAGGGAAACTATGTTTAAGTATATTTATTTTCGGGGGGGAAAAAACCAAGCAACAGTGGATTTGCACTCGGCCAGGGTGGTCGTCACAAACACAACATTCAAAATATTTCTGCCAGAAATGTTTCCTCAGTATCAAACCCTTGGTGATTATAATATTTTTAAAAAGAATTTTAGTTTAAAAAGCGCTAAAAAAAATGTACCTCTTAAAAAAATATAATCTAATTTCAGTCAATATTGTTGGTTTAGAAAATTATTCAAATCCTAAAGGCGACCCTGAACACAAGGACGATGCCCGCCAATAAAAATATAAAAAAATGATCTTCTTAATGGGGCGTGATTTTAACCAAGATGGGTCCAATTAAATGTGGGGTTTGTGACCATTCCAGTAGCTGAAGAAGACAGAATGCCACCAATTCCTTCCACCTTTATTCCACCTCCAAACAACATCTCTGACCGCGTTACCACTTTGCTACGATCTGGTCTGAAGGGTACCAATTGAATGAGTGGATATACTTGTATTATAATATGTATGCCCTGCGTGTCGTGACGGTAATGAATATTATATATATACTATACTAATATTATATATATCTATATATATATACTATATAATTATTATACTTATATATATACTTATAGATTAGATAATATATATACTATACTAATATATAATTATATATAAATGATTTATTTATTATATATATTATTGTATTATTATTATTATAATATAATATTATTATATATAAATATATATATAATATATATATATAGTTAAATATATAAAATAATATATAATATATTATATATATATTAATATATAAATATAATATATAATTAATTACACGGATGTAAGAAGAAGTTATTGGACCTTATAATTTACTGCACCTATATTAAAACCGGAAGCCATAAAAAAAGAGACCAAGTTTTTGTATTATTGACTTGATGTATTAGGTAACGAAAAAAAGTTTTGCGTGTATTAAATTTGATATGAAATTATGTTTGTTTTATACATTTCTTATTGATCAAGTTTACAAGGTTTATTTGTGTATACTGCATGAGTCGCTTTGAGTTTTGAAATTATAAACTTGTTTTATGCGAAGTATTCCTGATGTCCGAATGTAACCACGTTAATCGAACACAAATGTAGTTACGCTAATTTTTTGATGTTGACTAAATCTTATCTATACTTTCGGAGTTGACAGAACGATGAAAAAAAAACTCTGTTCAAGTTCTCTCCTCGAATGTAGCAATTATGACAACGGATATGAATAAACATTATTTATTGCGATAACAGGATAAAGCAAATAAAACGCTGTACTCTTGATACTACTAATACCTTTCTAATAATTAATACTACGAAAGCGAATAATAATATAATAATACATAATAATATAATAATAATCAATAATGCAGTTTAGGGAACAATATTATTAAAATCAATGGAATAATAATACATAATATATGGAAGCCAAAGTCTACACATAGCTACACTCAAAAAAATAATGATAGATAAAATTATAATAATTATATTATGGTAATAATTATAGTAAATAATTACCAAATAATATTTTTTATGTAGGATATATTCTTTTGAAGACACACAAGGTGTTTCATCAGAATGACCAATTTCCCAAATTAATAAACTTGTTGCTATTTGTTTCTCAGTGAATCTAGCTTTTACAAAGGAAAGCCAGAGGCCACTTAGGAACCTACAAAGCAAGTTCATTACTAGAGGACAGACTAATGTATGTACTACGAAGCATAGTTGGTGAAGTCCCTCTACCTCTGCGCGTTACTACATTTGCCTCCATCACCAATTGTATACTAAAGCACTACCAAGACCGAACTGTAGTTAGCAATTCTTCAATGCCCGAATCTTTGAAACCAAAATTATCACACAAGATCCAAAAAATCACTTTTCTGAATCTAATTAATTTTTACTGATTATTTACGACAGAAATTATGGGATGATATTACAAACTATAAATACGGAACCACCAAACCTGATTGGTTGTAATTTATAAAAATTTTAATCTATACTTCATAACTCATTTAAATTTTGATATCATTGAAGTGAACACAATCAAACATACCAATTTTCCGACCTTTACAACATTTATGAGGCTTACTTTCTCGAGATTCCGCGTCGACATTCGAGACCCGGTGACACTTCGAAACTCCGCGTGACAATTGAGACGCGTGACATTTTTAGACCGCGTTGACATTGACAGTCGTGACATTTGACGACCGCGTGACATGAGCGCAGTTGACACTTTTATATTCCAACTTTCTATCGTCATTTTCTGATAAATAATATTATGGTTTTATTGTATTTTTAACCAAAATATGTCAATTCAATAAGAGTGATCCATTACCAATGTTTTATAAGGGCGGACATGTTACAAGTGACATTTTACGAATGCAATTTTACTTTTGTCAATTCTACTTTTGCTTACTTTATTCCCCTATATTAAATTTTCCTAAAATTTCTTCAATTTTCCCTTTCGTTATTGCTTACATTTTGAGTTTTGATTTAGGTTGTATGTTAAAAAAATAAATCACGCATCAAGTAACATCGCCTCTAGTATAGAGTTTGAGAAAGATTATACCTTTTAACGGAGACGAAGACGAGAGAAGAAGAAGAGATAGAGAGCAGAGAGAGAAGAGAAGAGAGATGAGATGAGATGAGGAGGAGAGAAGGAGGAGAGAGAGACGGAGAGAGAGAGAGAGAAGAGATGCGCCCAGAAGTGACACATTTATCATGAACATCAGAAGAGGTGTTGGAGTGTGGACTTCAATAAAATGGACACTAAATTGGTCGCGTATGGAAGCGATGATGCTCGTGTCAAATTGTTGGACTTGGAAAAGAACGCCAGTCACCACCATGAAGCCTAGGCCGAATCGGCATTAATTCAATCTTTACGGACTCATTCTATAAGCAGTACCTTTCAACATATTATAGCAACTCGTGGGACTCCACTATCAAAAATTCGAATTCATTCCAAATAGAATTGACTCAATCAGAGAGACTGAATTTGATATATAATGTTTAAAACATCTTGATCAAAAATTTAATATATAAACGAATCAAAACTGAAGCCTTTTTTTGCTAATATCTGCAAGGAAAGAAGGGTGACACGAAGTCATATGGGATTCCTAGTTGTCCAGAGAAGGCAAATAAATGACCAATTACCTACACAACAAATTTTGCCCTAAGATCACATTTAAACGGAAGGAAGTGATTCATGCGTTTCGGTCAGCAAACAGAAAAACAAAAAAATGCTGGCTCGCGTATTTTCAGTTCGGCAAGTTCTGCCTCCAAAAATGCGAACGATGACTGCTTAAAACATGAAATGGGGAGAGCTGTCTAAGATTAAGCTTCATCAAAAAAATTAAACTTACTCGAATACTGCATTATAAATGAATCTGAAGAATTCTGATTCGACTCGGAATGCAAAATATGGAACGGAGTCCTGAAAGTGCGTAATCTAAGATATAAAAAGTAAGTCCTCTCGGTCCCGATCGCTTCCTTATATACGCTCGATAGAAGAAGATGCGAAAAGGTTACCGACGCAGCAATTAATGAAATAAACCATCACTTCATTATAATTGATTTACAATACGAATTTGATTATCAAAAAGATAGCACTTTAAAACTATATAGCTTAAATAAAAGCAATTATTGTCATACAAATCGGAATGGATTGTTACAAAATAGTGACACAACAGTTCATATGGCAATCTTGGGAACTTTACACCAGTTTCCACGCGTGCTTATTTTAGATAGAATTATAATATAAAATAAAAATTTATAATTAAGAATTATCAGTTTTAACAAACAACCATTCAGATTCTTATAACGTTTTTACTGATCAAATTATGGTATTAAATTGTATTTCTCTTAGGACAACTGTAGCTAAAATATGTTAACAATTTCAATATGAAATAGTGGTCTTCTGACCTTAAAAAACTTATGACCTTTCATTTCGAATGAGTCAATGACATTTATACAAGTAAAAAAGGGATGTCTTAAGACCATTTTGACCTATTAAATCAAAACCTACACTGTTGAAAACCGAGGTTGGCTAGGGGAATGAGTAAACATTTCCAAATGTGAGAAATTCAATTTTGAAAGTCCTATGTGGCAAGTGCTTAACAATATGTCCATAATTACTTAAATACAAGCTTGATCAATATAAAAAGTTTATCAAAAGTAGTTCTTATATCTTTAGTATAATTTGAGAAAATTTGAGATTTCAAAACGTTGTTTACCCAGGCTAGATAATGATGCAGTTTCTTTTCAGCTTTTATTATCATATTTAAGTATTATGTAATAAATATAATAATATATTAAATATATATAATATATATATTATATATATATAGTATAATATATATATATATATAATATATCTATATATATATACATAATATAATATATATATATTATACGTATGATAATATTACTATAATTATAATATACTAGTATATTATAACTATATATATAATATATAGATATATATTATATAATGTATATAAATATATATATTATATACATAAATATACTTAATATATAATATATAGTATATATAGTAAATATATATATATATATATATTATATATTATATATAGTATATATATATATTACATATATATATACATACATACCAACATACAGTATAATATATATAATAGTTATATAATGTAATATATATTATATTATATATATTATATATAATATATATAATAATGTATATATATATACAATATATATAATTATATATCTAAGATAATATATAATAATCGTATAATATATATAATATATATATTATATATATTAATAATAATATATACTAATATATTATTATATAATTATAATAATTATATTATACATATAAACATACATACACACAAATATAGTATATAATATATATATATATATATATTATGATTATATTATATATATATATATAAATAATATCATATATATATATTGTATATTATATAGTATATTATATATATATATATATAATGATTATATATTTATATAGATATAGTATATATATATATATATAATATCATAAAATATATATATATATATACATATATATATACATTATATATATATTAATATTCTATTCATCCTTATCTCTATACACACAAACTTACATCTACTTTAATCGTTATTATATATATATATTCTATATATCCTCATACTATATAACCTTATAATATTCAGTATTAGTAGTATACAGATATAGTTATATAAATATAATGTGAAATTGGCATATTTTTTATTGAAATTTGGCACAATAGTAGTACGGGACGTGAATAAGAAAAATGTGCATGTAGAAGATCGACAAAATGGACATGGGGGGGCTCCAGCCCCTAACCTCATTTTTAGGGGTTACAGGTAACCCACGGTTCCAAACTCGGACAGAATTTCATTTATTTGTTATTTAAACTGAATTACTATTGTTTTCACCCATTTATTTTACTCTTATAAGCCTTTATCAGAGTACGGTATTGTATTTGAGAATTTTTCGGTTCAAATGATACCGACTCACAAGGCAATTTTATATTAATAAGGAAAACGGTTGTAACTTAATTTTAACAAATTGTAATACTTTAAGATTATATATAGTATATATTTACTATCAGATTTAATTAAGAATAGGATGGTCAATGTAAGTCCTACGACCTTCCTCAACCACAATTCAGACCAACCACTCGCGAATACCATCATCAATACCCAACAGGAAATACTGACAAAAAAGGAAGCTAAATATAAAAAAATTTACGACATTAAATTCCACACCCAAAGGAAACCAAAACCAACAAAAATCATATAGTCGTTTCCGTAAATTATTATAGTGATTAAACTAAGAAAAAGTTGCTTTTATTCGCCAAGCGAGCTAGTCAAAGTAGGCAATGAGAATCATGGGTTCCCCGGTGAATGCATGTCACACTCCAACATTATGCAAAATAACCTCTCACGATCTGTATACTCTAGCCTTCTCAAAAAATATCACCAACTTAACAGAAAGCAATAACTGGACACTTAAGATATTAAAAGCGTATTGGTTTCCTTCTTCTTGTTCCGAGTGAACGAAAGTTGGTTAACCTAACTGAACCCATTAACAGCAAAAAAGTCAACGGAACCTTACGAAATTCGTCCCCTACATAAAGATTTTCCATTCCCCAGGACAACTGTTTCATCTGCGAAAAATTAAACAATAACTTATAACCTTAACACTTTAGTTCTGAGAGAAATGTATTTTTAACGAATACAGACTTGAAATTCACCAATTCCAGAGAATTGTTTCTGACAAATTTCATAAACCCTGATAAAATCCTGAAAATAGTATTAATGAGAAAAAGCATAAGTAAAAATTTTTAAAAAGACATTCTTAAACTACAAAAGGCTAAAGGATTAATTTTATAGATAGTTTTTTTAATGTTAGTCCTAGCACTGATCCTGGCATTTGATATTTAATCCAAATGAATTATAACTTTTGACCGACGTTTTGTCAGCCTGTTGCCTGACAATGCTCCTTTGCAGTACGGAAAGTCACATGGAGTAATATGACTTTTTCGTGAAGGACATCGAAAAATTAAAAAAATAATTAACAAGGCGGATGTTACAATGGACTGCACTCAGATTGAACGACTTACACGCAGAAGTGTATATTGTCATAGCGTGGCGCACGATCAGATCGAAAATGTTATCGCGTAACCACTGAAATCGATAACCCGCAACGAGTATCAATCGCATAACGCGATATTGCGACATACTTTGCGTAACAAAATATCGCCGATAAAGCGATAACCGATATTTCATTAATTTTCAATGTTCTCAGCATTTATATGTATAATAAACAATTAAACAATTTTCAAGCTAAAACCATCACTTTTGGTCCTAAACAACACCATGTATAACTATAAATGATTTATTACATCTTCTTTTCACTATTTTATACATATTATTAATAAATTTTTCATTTGGTTTACCCGACACGGACCCGACTGAACAATTGGAGATCTAATTCTACTTCAGTATCCACAGACCCTATGAAATTATCTATATAAAAAGAACTTTAATTTTTTTCTTTTCGCTTCTCAGTGTTTTTTTTATATAAAATTGTTTCATTTTTGCTCTTTTATTAGTTATATAATTCTAAGTAAAAAGCCAAAGATAAAGGTTAATAAGAATTTGAAATGAAATCAAAGAACTACAAAAATTCTACAAGTATATCAATATAAAAATTATAATATATGGTGTTTGGCCATTCTGCAGAATTTGTTCATGTCTCCCCTTCGTAACATGAGATATTAAAGCTTTTCACCTCGACAGAGAATTCCGCTTAGCTCTGTAAGACCTATCTTTGCCAAGGGAGAAGATCGCTCCCACCGCAGCGACTAGACGCATTACAGTATTTCTTATAAAGAGATTCAATGCAACCTTCTCATCTGGTTGAAAGCTAGGTCTACAGGCTGTCTGTCGATTTCGCACTGCATCACCGTTTAACAATTGTGAGAGCAGTCATTTACTTCTTGATTGATCCTTTGATCGACGTAATGAACCTTGGCCTAGCTAGTTATCAAGTCAATCATCAACATCAATATGCTATTGAGTAGTAAGTCCTTCCTTCCATTCTTCCCTCGCTGCTGATAGGTACTGTTGGCGTTCTCGAGTTAGCGTCTACGCCGCAGATAACATCATCCACCTTCTTCCGATATCAAGGCCTTGACCTCTGGCACTTTTGCCCATTGTTCCTTCAAAAGCCCTCATTCACATAGGGAAACTTGGGTAGGAAGACCCAGTGGGCCAAATCTATCCTCATCTTCAAGTGCGGGAAACCTCCCTTGTCTATGAACGTCTACAAAGGAGAGTATCTGACCAGAGTCTCGCCACAACTGGAGTATTGCGCAGTTGATGCTTATCAAGTCAATTTCAAGCTTTTTTTTTGTTTTTTATCACACAGTCGAATTAAGAACTTAGCAAACACATAGCCCATCATAATTTGTTGTTGGGATTCGGTTTTTCCATCCCAGTTAGTCTGAGACTGTTTCGACTGTTTTTGACTGTTTTTCGACTGTTTTTTTTTTTTTATCTGTTTTTTGACTGTTTTTTGACTGTTTTGACTGTTTGTGACTGTTTTGACTGTTTTTTGACTGTTTATGACTGTTAAATATTTGACTTTTTTCTGAAAATAACTGCAGAAAAATGTTAATTTTGAACTCAGCTTTCTGAACTTGTTTTTATTTGACTTGTTTACATTTCTGAAGCTTTAAAATTGGTGTGTAGGACTGGTTTTAACTGTTTTCGAACTGATTTTTGAAGCGTCCAATTTTCTGACTTGTATCTTCCCTGACCTTGTGTGTTATGACGTCGTCCTTTAAAATATGACTGGTTTTTGACTGTGTTTTGATGTTTTTGACTGTTTTGACTGCACTGTTTTGACTTTTTTTTGAACTGTATTTATGTGTAACTGGTGATGTATCTTAGATATTGCTTAGTACTGATTTTTCTTGACTGTATTTTTATGAACCTGTTTTTGACTGTTTTTTTGCCAGCCTATGAAACTGTTTAAATTGACTGTTATGTCTAAGACTGTTTTTGACCTCGTCTCTAATGGACTGTTTTTTGGACTATTGTTGAACTGACTGCAATATTGGATTTATTGATACTGATTTATTGACTGTTTTTGACTGTTTTTGACTGTTTTTGACTGTTTTTGACTTGTTTTGACTGTTTTTAGGACATGTTTTCTGACTGTTTTTGACAGTTTTTTGACTGTATTCTTGACTTTGTTTTTGTATATCAACCTGTGTTTTAGAACTTGACAGTCCCAATTATTTTGTTTTATGTAACTGTTTGTATGAGTACTGACTGGTTTTTTGAACTTGATTTGGTACATGATCTATAATGACACTGAAAAAGAAGAAAAAGAAGAAAAAGAAGAAAAAGAAGAAAAAGAAGAAAAAGAAGAAGGGTTGGTCATAAATACAATATATCACCTTGCTATCGACCATCATAAACAATGTTCTCTAAGAGGGATGTTTTTCTAAAACATTTATCCCGCAGTTTATCTCTAATCTTCTCCATTTACAGCGATAACAAAGATTCATAAATCGTTGTCCTTGACGTCTTGCGATAATTGTGTCAGCTGTCGTGAAGGAACACACCTTCTTTTGTTTTTTTTTTATTAGCAAGTATTTTTCAATAGAAGATTTCTTCCAATTATATTAAAAGAATGAAATTGTTGCTGTTTACAAAGACATTCAAATAAAATATTCCTTTGATATAGATGTTATAGATTCATTATTAATAATTATTTAATAATTTGGGGTCTAATTACATAGGAATTATTTTTATTAATTTATTTATCAATTACCATTGTTTTAACTACTTTATCGATTTATTATTTTTATTTTTTATTTAAATAAAATAAATCATCACTTTCATAACACTGGTCAACATAAAAAATAAAATTTTGAAACTCAGACACAAGTAGGTGAACTTGAATATATTTATTTATGCTGAATCTGAAAAGCAAGTAAGTTTTTCTCTACCACACTCAGATTGTAAGTTACAACTTACGACACTTCAAAAATAGCAGGAATATTTGTAACTTCAATCTTAATGTTATATAAATAAGTTATGAAAGTAGAATCGATTGTATATTTCTTTGAATTTAATATTTCAGAAATCAAAAATATATTAAATAATATACCTGTATCATTTCAGAAGTCAAAAAGATATTATATTTATATGTATTTTGTTGTATATTCGAGCTTACGCTGCGGGACATAGTATATATATATCTATTTTACTCTTTTTATATTTCTTACTACTTATATATTCGCTCTGTCCAAACTTCTTACGGGTATATAGTATATATATATGGTATGTACCGGATCTCTATATATATCTACTTATATTTATATATATACCCACATCTACCTAGTAGCTATATAGAGCATTATATTCCATATTATTTAGCTAAACCTATATTATATAATCTTTCAGTAAATATAAATAAAATAACCTTTTGTAAGTCATTATGAGAGGTTATTAGATATCCCTTAGTAGTACCTGAAAGTTTACAGTATCGAGTCTCATACTGTAACATTTATATATAACGAATATGATAATAACGTAGAAGGAGATAATTCGAGTAGTAATGAGAATATGTCTACTAATTATATACTAGCCATATACAATAAGATGATGCTATTAGCTCATTATACTCATATATATAAAATATCAGTATAAAAATAAGGAATTTTAACTAAAGCGCTGAGAGGATGTTCTGAAAAACATCATACCTAAACTCATTCTAATACTATGTATCTGGAATGAATGGTGTGAACTATCTTATATAATTTAGCATATTGATCTTATAACAACAAAATCGGATAAAGGTAACAAAATTGGATAAAGGTAACACAGGAGTAATGATAGACCCATTCATCATCATCTTTAGTGAAGAGGAGAGAGTAACTTATAACTACGAAATGTATATTGATTAAATACAAATATAGAAACCCACGAGCGAGAATTATTAATAATGTGATACACTGAATGATTTACTGATAATTATCTTGATATAACTCAAATTAATATATATAATATATAAAGATTTAATTAGACCTGTGGATTAGGTTGAGAGACAGTTTCCAGATGTCTTTACATTCATAACTTATATTAATATATATATACCAGTACTAAACACATACGTGTTATTGTATATATAACAATATAAATACTTATATATATCGCACCTACTCTATAAGTATTATATTTACTCATTCTCAAGAAGAATTAGACCTGCTTAATGAAATATATACTAACAGAGAGTTACGTTAATATTATAAGAGTGACAATCTAATATATATAAATATACAAACCCGACTATCAGACAAATAATTAAATGGTTAAGTATTTGTCCACGCTTATATCAATATATATAGCAGATAACACACAGATATAATATTTTATGCCTATCCTCTATATATACCCTAGATTAATGAATAGGTTTTTGTGGTTCGGAACCTTTAATAAAAGGAGAGATGTATGTATTTAATGTATGAGTATCGTCACTATAATGTAGTTAACGTAGTATGGTGTATCTCTGCGAGCATGGTTTATTATTTCTCACTCACTCAATAGTCACAATAATATCCCCTTAATTACACGTACTTCACTTCACCATCTAGTAATTAGTTGTGCGCAATTGTACATCTGCAGTGGTGTCTCGTAATTTTATAACTCACACTTCAGACATGATCTCAGTACAGCGAGAAGCGCGCACCAGATATGTCTCCAACCATCTACAACGTCACAATTTGGACACCCAACACATTCCCCTTTCGTGTTGTTATACAGACATAAAATCCCAACACTATACTATTAATACACGCAAATACGTGCCTTTTCAGAAATACCCCACACTATTACACCCAACAAACCCCTCATAAAAACTATAGATAATCTACACTCTATAACCCCTTGCAAAAACTCAAAGCACAGACTATATGACACCAGGCTCTCCTTTCTCTCATATATACCTATTGATTAATCAATACGGTCTCATACCTACTATGCACGAGATAACTCTCTATCTTATAATATAAACACTTAACCATCAAATACTTAAAAATACACGACACCAAAAATACCCAAAAAATATTAATAATACACATAAAACTACACTTTCCATCTCACTACATAAAAGAGAGACATAACAGAGACTAGTTTGTGTGTTAAAGATTATAAACGTCTTCTGCAAGCTAACGAGAGCATATTCTGATTTCATACAGTTTTAAACATCTCTTCTATCGTCGCCTAAGAACATTACGAGAGAAGAGTGCAATACATAAATCATTTGAGAGGAAGAAAAATCATCATACTTGTTCAAGCTTTTTGCCGGCGTTCTAGAGAGTGAGAAGATTTTTGCGTCCTGAGATACTAAAGAGGCGTAAAATTCAGATTGCATTGCGACACCTTGAGTTATTTCCTACTACCATTAAAAGAATAGCTGTCTTTCTAATACAATTTTCTCATCATACTCTAAGCTTCTCTCCACTTATAGCACAGACAAGAGATAACTTAGCTTTTCACAAAGCGGTACAATAATCTAATAGAACATATAATTTTGAGAGAGAATCACTATGCGTTTCTCGCTAACGCTTTAATTCTGTGTCACTCATGAGAGCAGCTCTCCTCGAGGTAATTGCTTGATCCGAACTCGCACGAGAACTCTCACCACTCGAGAGGATAAACAGACTCTTGTATACTCTAATAACTCTCTCTTCTTTTGTTTTTGTTTTTTATTTGTTTGAGAGGAATGTTAGTTTATAATTATTTTGTTTTATGATGTGTTAGCGGGGATTAAGATGAGAGATTGGTTTGTCCTACTCTCTAATGTGCATAGTCGTTTTTTCTATTTCCGAGCGTTTGGTCATTCCATTGTCTCACATCTACTTTCTGTATCATTTCTCTCGTGTTTTGTCTGTGGGTAACTTGTTTATTCTTTTTCTTACTTACATTAGGCGTATATGGTATACATTGTTAGTCTCATGGCATGCATCTTTATTCGGTTACATGTGTTCGCTTGGTTTATCGACTTCTTTGAGGAGCTAGGTGGATATATTTAACTTGAGTCATATTAAGTATCAGATTATCATTTATGATTAATCAGTATTAAACTTTTGGACTATCTATGATGGAGGAGAGTATTAATTCTCAATGGATGAGAGTTTATAAAATTTAGCTGGTTTACTATCTCCCTTAAAATGTATTAATAGAGAGTATTTTTATATTTTTTCATTATAGGCTTATTGATCATTATAAGGTGATAACATGTAATGGTTTGAATGCACTGTTTGTATTGTATTGTCACCTTATATAGTTTATTATTGGTGTAAGCTCGAACTTCTTATATATATGGATTATCGAGTTTGGCTTCATCTGTCTCTGACTTCTCAGCTGGTACTTATTTCGAAACTTCTAATATGTAAGTTGTTCACATGATAGTGACCTATTTCGTGATAACTCGCGAGAGTAATCTAGTTTGCTTATTATATTGGGGATACGTCGTAGGACTAAGACTGAGAGAAGATAATGTTTGCGTGGTCTATTATGCTGTTCTGGTTATTTTTTTATCGCTTCTACTTACTCTACTAGTGCTTTTTATTTATCGTTTCACTGTTGAGTGAGCCATTTAAACTATTTATGTGTTTCTTAGCGTTTACTTCAGAGAATATACTTTACAGACCTTTAATGCCAATCACAATTTCAATACTGTGCTCACATAATGTGTGCTTAGTAATTTTTCACTTGAGAGAGTTATTATATGCGTCAGAGATAATGTTTAAGAGATGAGTCTTTGAATATGAATTATAGTTGCTTTTGTATATCGAGATTTTAGTAAGAGGTCTCTCTTAGCATCATTTACCACTACAATATATATGCAAGGCACATAAATATCTTTAAGTTATCTTAAGTTTGTTACCTGTCTTCTCAATTGGATTATTAAGATATAAGAGTAAGACTGAATGCTGAGATTTTTACTCAGAGAGCGCGCAGACCTTTTGCTCCGTTGTATTGCTGTTCAACGTTATTCCCTTTGTTGCTTGCTAAATTGTTGGCGTCTTCTCTTGCTGTTGTAACAATATGTTACACCGGTTATATGTTAATGTGGCTGTGTGGTGTGTGTTGGGAGGATAGTAGTGTGTGTACATGTGAGTCTGGATGTGTGTTGGTAGCTCTGTTGGGTTGAGATTGTCGTGTGTCGCGTGGTGGTTTACTTGTGGTCTATACCACGTGAGGACTCACGCGCGTTAAGGTGGTAGCTGTTTATTCGCATGAGAGGTTTTGGTTAGTTCAAGTCTTACTTTTTAGTGTCGCTTGTGATGAGAAAAAGTGAGCAGAATTTATTATAGTATCACACAGACTCATTCTCTTCTGGCGCTTGCTCTCTTTAACTTTTGAATAGTTTTATCGCCTCTAGGCACACTAAAAAGTAATTATCAATGATAGTATCTTATATGGGTATAATAGCAGTCGTTAAGATTAACATTTATGTTATTGGGTTCAGTAAATTCAGGACGTCTAGTTAATTGCACGGAGAGATATTATATACTCATTATTCATCAATTAAAATTATATCTCAAATAAAACATAAAAACTTATATAGACAACTCACTCGTTGCTTGTCTATAACTGCGCAAGCTTTCATATCCCTTGTGACTATGTTCTTCTCATGGTATTACACTATTAAGCGTGGCATGATTCCTTATAGGATATTAACGAATATGAGTACAACTCATAGAAAACTACTAATGCTGGTGACGGTAGTATACACAGATATAATATCAGTTCTATAACATGTCTGAAATTAGGCTTCGTGATTGCGTCGCATAATTGATATTCCAATCTTACGGAATTCATTAAATGTTAATCACACTCATAACCATTATCATCCATTATATTCTTGTATAACGTTAACATGTTGTACTATTCCTCATATGTCATGAGTCACCTTATATGCGTACATAATTATTCTCCCATCTAATTCTTCTATAATTGTATACAAGCAGCGAGATATAATATATCGCCTATTCCGTTCTCCCCAATTACACTATTCGAGACTGAGCCACTTCTTTAAGTCTTATGTATATCCACTCGTTCTGATAACCTAGTCGACACGCACATATAAGAATATTAATAACGGCACGCACAAGAAAAAAGCCTTTGAGAGAAGAGATCCAAATAATGACACTTGCGTTCACAATCTAATCTTATGCGGAGCGACGTATACGCGACGTGAGAGACTAATGAGAGTAATAATTCTATTAATATAATAATTAAAATAGAATTATTGTAATAAATAACAAACTCGCGTTCCCCGGCGCTTATGCCTATATGAGTCTACAGGCTTTGAGATATATGAATAACTTCTTTTTTGTAATATTAACGTCTTGAGAAATATAATTGAGACCCATGATCAATAAAAAGCTGAAAGCCTCGAGAAATGCCGATATCTTTATATTATCATTGAAGTAAAAAGCTTTGGTCAATTTCGGCTTCACTTTGTATTGTATAATGAGGTATTAAATTGTTAGCTATTTACAATTAAATTATACTATTTATAATTATATTGATGATTATTTTATTATTTGATAACATTATTATTTTATGGTTTATATTTTGAGGATATTGTATCTATGTGAGTATGTTCGACTTTGCTAATCTTGGATCAAAAGAAATCTCATAATAAGTTAAGATTAGTTTAATATATTATGTATTATTATTATTATTATTATTCCTACACTGGTGAGTCTAACTGTGTAGTGTTCGTAGGCACAAATTTTATTAGAACCAGGAAGATAGAATTCCTATACGACTCCTTCTTTTTAGTTTCTTAATATTAGCGTCTAGATGGATTCCTATAGGACTCTTATAGAGAGAAATTAGTCGCAAAACTCTATGTGTTGATATGGTTATGGCATATTTATATTTTATAGTGGAGTACATGAGTATATATAGTAGAGAGAGAGAGAATATGATTACTCCAAGAAAATATAAAAAACTTTATTTTTGTATTAAAATTTTCACTATATGATTAATTATGTAAAAATCATAACACACGAGTATAGAGAGAGTATAATGTTACCAGATTATGCTTTGTACAAAGAGTGTCAACACTTCGAGCTTTTCTCTACGTTTCGTGCCTAATGATTCATAAATAGTTCATCTGCGAGCGCGCCTTTCATCTATCCGAGGATACCTGTCTTGCGAGCTCTAAAACGTATATAGTTTACTCACAGAGATCTTATTAATAGTTCTATGTTTATGCATTTGGTATCTAATGTCACATTGTTACATATGAAACTATACTACAGTTCTACACATAGTAATTGATATGTAGCTCTATATTGCATGCTGAAAAACATCTCGAGATATGGACTCTAGATCCTGAGCGTTGGGAGCATGTATGATAGATATGTATATTCAAGACACACATAAGCCTATACATTTATTTACTTATCATATTTATTTAATTACAATAATTAATTGTAATTACTTTGAAACTACTGTATCAATCAATAGAGATCAATAGATCAATAGATTAAGGAAGGGTAGGACACGGTGGGTTTGTGGATTATTGTGGTATGCTACTATCACATTAATACTATTTTTTATTGAACTTGTTATAATTCAAATTATAATTGTCATAATCAACGGTATTCTTGAAAAAGCATTATATGCAGGTAATTTTTTAAATATAATGGTCACCAGTTCACTTAATACCATATAAGAAGTTCTATAACAATTTAAAAATTGATAAATAATTTTAGTTAAAAACAAAGATGTGTCGTCCATAACGTCTAAATAATTTACCAAAACTAGCTAAAAATTTTTTGAGAAACAAATGAAAATTTTTTCTATAACAGAGCATAAAGTTACAAATATTATAATTTCAACACTATAGATTGTGTCTAAATATATATATAAGAAAAGACAAGAATGTGTTAAATTGGCATACGTTCATATGTTTTGCTAGTGTACTTCACTAAGGTCCTTACCTTGCACACTTTTAGTTCTAATGCGTAATTCTTTACTGAAGATAAGTTATGTGTCACGGTGGGTTCTTCGAGGTCAATGTTATCCACGTTGCCTTGGTTCAGACTATGATTGTATGCTTTGTTAAGCCAAGGCAAAAACTTTGTCACGTTGGCATATATTTCGTTGATCAGTCAATATATATATACGGTCGATGGCACATATATATAGATATGCGGAGCGAGAGTTATGTTAATACGAAAATAGTCACATGATTACTACATTAGAGAACTCTTATTGCAACAACGTAATGAATAAGAGTGTCACGCACGGTTTAGAGTTACTGCGACCGGTAGTTACTTTACTGTTGTTAAGATGAGTGGGACCGTGCTATTGTCTATGCTTTAACTTAATTTCATCGCACATTGGAGATGCACGTAATGTTCGATTCTATGATCTTCATGCATTATAATTGGTTACCAGTGCACGATTATGGGAGATGGTTAGTCTTTACGCTCTGACACTCTGATATAGCGTTGACTGAGCGATTAGCGATAACCTTGCGCGTGGTTCACTCAGTAATGATAATATACGACCGATTGTCGATAAAGTCTGATTAATTACTGTTCACGTACATGTTCGTGCAAATAAGAATAATTAATGATTGTTACGCGAGAAATTGGTTTGGAAAGACGTTTGTGCCCATACTATTACACTTCACCATATAATATCATATGATAGCTGACACCAAATGTTTCAGTTAATATCACAGTGTGTAAAAGAAAATATGTATCATCTACAATTTAGAACTTTCCTTTTAAACAGTAATTTGATCATCGTGAGAATATATCGTGTATAAGATTGTGTTAGAAAATTCGTGCGTGGGCTAACATTATAGTCCGTACGTCATCATTGCATCCTTAAGTGTTGCTTATCTTAAAATAGAAACAAGACTCACTTCACTGTAATTAGCGTCCGAGGCAATATATCATGCATAAGTAAGATACTTACACAGAGCGATGAGTATAATTTACTGTAAGTCTATGGTCTAATGTTAATCGTACAAAACTAGTGATATGTTAGAAAATAGTGTAAGTAGGTTGCGTTCCATTCATGCGCTCAATTGTTAGTTACTTACCTGTTGTTAAGTCACAATGTCTTGTGAGAGAGACCGTTCTTATCATGTTTAAGATGTTGTTAACGGTTTCGAGTGCGAAGAAGGTCATCGTTCTCATTTCGAGAGCTATCGCATGTCCTATAAAGGAATGGAGGCACGCACCTTTCTGCGCTTCTTATTGACACGCGACATACTCGTCTTTTTTCTAACGTTTCAAAGCATATATTCATTGATCCGTATGATAATTACAAGACTGGTCAATGTGATACAGATTTTGTTAAATATTACTATGTTAGTGTCAAATATCAGTGATATGTAAGACAAAGTGTAAGTGATTCATTTTCCGTTCTGCACTCAAATAGTTAAGTTACTATTACTATTGTTAGTATGGGATCGTTGTTGACATATTGCTATCACATGTCGGAAGACATTGAGGACAGGTTGAGACGAACAAGGCGTTTTGTCCGAATAAATCGGAGTTTTAACTGAGAGACTATTGTTTGATATGATATACAATTGGAGAAGTATGCTTTCATTCGCTAAGTGACAAATGAGTGGTAGTGGATCTGCAGAGAGAGAGGGGTGGGTTAGAGATATATTTTTGAGTTTATCCTGATTAAACTATGGTTTAATGGCTGCGTATGTAATTAATTACAACCTCTACATTTTTCATTAAGCTTACTAATTGAACAAATGAAAACTCTGCGAAATAACTTTTCTATCGCTCAAAATACAACAAACTGGCTGTATTATGAAGCAAATAAAAAGTAGCGAAAACATTATAATATTTAATATTGTAATAGTTGGTATAAGGTATTGAACTTAAGATGATTTTGACATTCTGATATAGACAGATTCAAATAGATGAGAGGAGCTGGCGAGAGGAAGGGGAGGAGTGGGAATAGAGACCGAGGTGTAATAGTCGTCAAGCCGATGCTTACTCAGAGGCTCCAAAGAGCTTTGAGGGTGTTTTTGATATATGAGAGTAGAAAATTAAACAATTTTTAAGTTATTATTGTGGAGTTTCCTAAATTCAAAAGTCTCATCCACTGTTATCTTTTTTTTGTAATTCTCTTCTCATTTTATTTTTAAAAATCTAGTATTCTAATATATTTTTAGGTTATTGAGAAATATGAAAATCTATCATGATACTCTTGTCATATTTCTTACATATAATAAATTTTTTATTTTTAAAATCTTACACTAACGAATTTTCGGTTTTTGTCCAAACTATAATAGATATAATTCTTATTTTTACAGAGACCTTCAGTTTTATATATTATTTTCTTCTTAATTCAGACACTTTCTGTAACGTAGATACTATCAATTAAGAATAAGCACTGGTTAATACATCTCTCACGTGTCGATTCGTTGATACTTAGATAGATAATGTCTAAGCTACTTTACTCCAGCGGCTGTGGGAAAGCTAGGATGCAATCTTTTTCTCATTCTCCAATAGGGCTGCTCACACATATTTAACAACTGGATCTTCAGCAATATAGCCGTTAAAAGAAGTTATGAGAGAATTTAAAACTACCGAGTTTTCATCGTTCCTAATTGTCAATTTGAGACAAATAATCTTTTTTAATGGCGCCACGCACCATCTCTCCTCGCGTTGCATCGACACATATCGAATATATCTTAAACCACCAGTCTTCCAGCAATGCTATACGCTAGTACTCTGCATAGTGTAGAGTGCCCCGATGTCAGCGCGTCTAAGAGTAATTATTCACGAGTATTTTAGTGGCTAGATGTCACTCCACCCGGGAGGGTGCTCACTACACATTATATCATCACCTCCCTGTTTAAGCATAATAAACACGAGATATAATGATATACGGCACATTGGCCTAAATGGCTCTAAAGACTCTCTCTATCCGTCGGAGACTATATTCAAGTATGATATTCTATGTCTGACCGGGCGAGCACAGCCACTTCAACCCCAGGATACGAGGGCCGTCTCGAGTACACCTATTCTGTAACACATGCAGAGTCAAGCTTCAGTTAACCACTTTCCGGAGAAGGATATCAAAGCCTATTGTAATATAGGTTGTATACCAATCTGTCAAGACTATCTTCATCTGACGATTACTATTGGTCAATATTACGTTACATAAGTTTAAATTCTATTAAGGCGCTACGCACACCCTGGGCTGGCGCCAGATCACTAGAATGTAGAGCCGTTCAGACAATCAAAATCTATACGGTAACTGATAATGTGTTGAGGACTCCATCAGTATCAGCTCGCGATTTCGTCGAGGAGTACAATTAATGAATGTGTATCAGACGAGGCCTGCCGAGGCATCGCCACACCCATACGGAGGGTTGCCATGCCTACATTGCTAACCATCACATTAGCAACATGACTTTGATTACAATCCACGAGAGAGTGATCGGTCATGTTATATCTCATTGAAGTATTACACATCGTCTCTAAATATGATCAAGACATTATAACTTAATTATTAGCAGGCTAGCATCCCTTTACTGAGCGCGTTGCTCACTTTCAGCGAGCACTTTACACACAGATTTAGCAACTGATACTGCGAGCAAACGTGAGAGAGTTGTTATAGGAGAGAGTATTCCACATATTCGCCACATGTAGGTTTTCGAGCGCATCTACGTCATATCATTTCAACAGTTTTCACGGGAGCTAATAGAGCCACTATTCTCTCCTCCTTGGGATGCTACAACATGTACAATTAAACCAGTGTATCAGCAACTAATACACTAATGCATAGCCGTGTATGCCTGAAGTTACAGCCTGCTAAGCGATCAAATATTAGCAATGTTTTATCGAGCGGGCAGCACGCCCCGCATGGGATATCTCACCTCACGTTGGACACAGATAGTAACACTCCACAGAGCTACATGCTCTGTTGCTCCTTCTACACCAAAATCGATCGCTGAAGCTATATATAAATATGATAATATTATGCTTATTAAAAATATATACTATATTCTTAGTCCCATTTCGAGGTATCTCTCGGTTATGGGCTTAATTATCACTCTATTACGTCACTAGAAATGGTATCAAAGTAGTCAGTCGTAGCTGTATATATATTATTTACCAGAATCCTTTCGAACTTATTATTTATGTAAAAGATTATTTGATGCGCTTTTATGAGAGAATATTGTGGATATCTTGAAGAAGAATCCATAACAACCAGTTTTCCATTAATATATACCTACTATATATATTCCTATATATTATATAAAACCGGAGGATATTTATATATATATATGTGAAAAGGTTATCCAAGAAAAATAAAGGTTTCGGAAATCTAGAACTAGACTTCTAGAGGCTCAATACTATATATAAGTATTATGTATGTAATGTATGTAAATAGTATGATCTGATATCGTATAGACACGCATGTAACAGACATATTTTATGGAGTTAATGTCCAGTAGTGAGCACAGCTCTAACTCCCTTTGGTTTTCATCAATAGACATTATCATGGTAATATATATATATATTTATATATATTATAATAATATATATATAATAATATATATATATATAATTAATTATATAATTATATTATATAATATATATATATATACGCTAACTTCTACCAAAAGCAGCACAAACGAGTATTATATCAAAGGTATATACTTTCCTGAGAGAATATCGTTTAGTGAGTCATCTAATGCATAAGAAAATCATCAATCATGAGATAATAATAATAATAATATATCTATGATGTAGACTACAGTTTGAGATTATATCATATTAATTATACATATAATATATACACAAAATTCATAAGAAGCAGGAATAATAATAATAACTATTATTGATTATTATTATTATTTGTTTGAGATAGAAAGCTGAAAAAAAACGTTAAATTATTTTTTATATAGACTTTATTAGGAAATTTAATATTTAAAAGCTCGCTTCATTAAGAGAGTAATGACTAATTGGAGACACCAAAAATGTATTGAGAGACTAACGCTCAGCACACAGATTTGATCTAGTGCGTTCATAAAATTACATCTTGACATATCCTACATAACACGCCTCCATATATTTTAAATCCGTTGTATTCAGAAACGGGCGCGGTTCAATCCCTTCTACCAAAGTAATTAAATCTCCCCTTCTCTTAAGCAAAAGGCACTAATTTATTCTTTTAGACTTAAATATATGAGTAAATTAACATATTTTTTCTCTTCACTCTCATGAATTGCCGGGCCATTTGTTCTTTAGCGTTATATCGATTGACCCACTCTATACATGTCACACAGCCACACATTAGTAGCGAGTTAAAGGCATTCACTCATTTTATGAATTCCTTCTCTGGTTCAAACATCTCTCCCGATATACTCACTGATATTCTCCCTTCCCACTCTGGGGAAATCTTGCTCCCCTCAACGGCTTCTCTCACCCTACTATTTTCCCCTCATTTCATTTCTGACAGAAGAGATTTGAAGTGGCTGAGCGATATAGAAAAAGCGGGGAAGAACTGGTGCACAGCTTCACAGGAGCCTCTTCGCTAGAAGGGGTCAGCCGACGCGACCAAACCAAATAATTTGCCATGTTATGACGCGCGCATTGCTTGGCGTATTCTCTCTTACCTTGTCGTCACGTCGTATACGCGTATATCATTATATATCACTATATTATACTATATATTCATATATAATTCACTCTATCCAACCCCAAGTAAACGAATATCACGGACTCCTTTATTTATAATCCGCAAAGTTCATTAACTTATTGAGAAATATGAGAGAAGGTAATTCTTCACTAAAGATAAATAGTACATATAACAGAACGCTCATAAATTCCTTACTCGAGACATACGTAAATAATAGTATATATATATAATAAATTACCAATGAAATTATTATATCATAAACATTATTATATAGTAACTCCAAAACCTTGACCTTAAATTATATTTAGGATATAAGGAACGATAAATATACTCACTATATTACTGACGTCACTATAAATAGATTCGGTACTTATGATTATATAAAATACTCAAATTCGAGTATCCTTAGAAAAATACATATCATCTTCTTACTATCCCCAGATTGGGGGAATTTATTAATTTATCGGGGGTAATTCAGGGGTGTGAGACGTGAGTATTCACCATCCTGCCTCTCTATGCCATAGACATCGCTATATCTTCTACACATCGTACTTATTCACTAAGCATGTACAATATTCTCTAAGTACATTGTACAATATAACACATATAAGTAACTCTATTTCCCTAAGTACTCATATCTACCTCATTATTATTAATATATACTACTATTATACCTCCATACTATGAATCTCCATATTCTATCATCACCTATTTATTACTATTTAATATATATATATTATATATTATATTACCTTATCACCCTGATATGAATACAATTAAATCACAGGATCAACTCTTATCCTGTTTCTACTCACTCATTAACCACTATCCTTTACATTCACTCTTTATTATTTTCCAGTTCAGATCCAGTTCATGATCCTGGATACACACATATATACCTTGACCTCAGAGAAAATACTGGAAATTACTACAACTTTCAATCAGTAAGTTCTCCCGTTTCCAGGCCATCCTTAGGAACTGAACCACTTTCCTAGAGACACCCATATGTAACAATCCGCTTACCAGGATTTCCACAAGATGATTCCAGGATTCCAGAGTCCCACAATATATACGCTCTTTAACTATTATAATAATGTTTAATATATATTAATTATATATATATATATATATATAATATAACCTATATCCTGACCATAATAGTGACCTATTTCCACAAGTTACCGTTATCTATTGAGTACCTATATGAATATTTTATCCAATTAATAATAAGCTTATTACCCTGAATCTAATCACGTCTATATTCCTATATACCGATACCCTTACTCTGTTATATATATACATCATATACTACTCTTAGTAGAGCTAATCAATAAACTCATACCAAAACACCAGCTACCTCGTTATTACATACTATTATATTTTAGCTCACCTCACCGTCCAGAAGCCGTTGAATTGACACGAGCCATCATGCTTTCTTATCATGAGAGTACAGTGGCATTGGAGTAAATACCACCTTTATCACTGGAAGCAAGAAATGTCGGCTCTACGAGTGTTCAATGATATCGACACTGATGCCACACACGGAACAAAGCGCGAGGAGCACAAAGGAGAAACAAAAACACATAGCATGGAAAGAGTCCTGCAAACACGAGTATATAAGTAAAGAACTCATCGCATTGCTACACTAGTAACTTATTGAATAGTTTCCACATCACAGTAATCCAGGATTTAGAAGATCATAGTACTATAACCCAGGACCTTCAAAGCTCGTACAATAGTATAGTAGTATATACTTATAGTTATTAATAGGTATAGGTAAGTATTATAACTATAATATATATATATATTATTATTAATATATATATATATACTATATATATGAATACTCCTACCATATAGATTGGATAAGTGGTAAAGTAACTTAAACTATATATACAGTATAAGGAGATTACTGAACTATTACATGAAGTAAAACATATATAGCCAAGTATGCTCACGACATACAAATAACACCTTATATATGTTTTATATGAATACCTATTTAACACACAATAGTCTATGGGGTGTGAGTAAGTATTATACGCCTATATAAGTGACCATGAAGCTAAACTCTAACTTTTGTGTCCAATAAGATATTCTCTATTTCCTGCCACTATCAAAGGCAACAAATATAAGAGAGTCTATTAAACATAAAAGGCTCATGCTACGGTGGATTATATTTTTGCAAAACATGGTGTTTCAAAAAAACCTGAGAGCAGAGATTTCACACTGCGACGATTGATATAGCTACAATCTCGCTACACTTCGTGTAATTATACTGGGAATTAGATATTGAGCAAGAAGTATATTAAACAAGACATTTGAAACAGTCTCCAGTCACATCTTAATATATGATACTATACCAATAGCATAGCAATTCTTATAATATATACTAATTAAAATATAATTAACCCAAACACAAATGAGTGAGTTCTAGAAAATTAAAAACAATAATGGAGTAAACATTTATATGCAATTATATTAAAGATATACTATATATATTTATTATTTATAGTTTAATAAATAGTAGATATAGCATAATAAAAGTTTTAATGAGTATCACACTAGAAAACTCATCTATTAGACTACTACGGTGAGAGTCGATAAGCCTAAAAAAGCTGAAAGTTCTTAAAGAGTAAATTGATTACTGAGTTTAAATAAATATACTATATATAACGGAAAAATGACTAATGTTATAATCACTGTCAGTGGGCTATCTTCCAAATTAAAAGAATGAGTACCTACAAATTCAAAGTATTAAATAGTAGAAAATAACTCAAATATATAGATATATATATATTATATAATAATAATATATTATATATTAAATTTAATATATATAATATGTAATTAGACAAATAGTTTTTAAATATTTTATTTAACTCTACAATCCTCTATATCTTCTCTATCTACTCAATCATTTCAGAGAAAGTCTTCTCCATTATAATCTATAATCTCTATATCGCATTCAATCTCTAGTCATATCTTGTACATCGTAATCAATACATACACTTTCCTCTCTCTCTCTAGCTTGAGCGGTATGTGTATAATGCCTTAACAGATTGCAAATATAGTCATCAAAGAGACAAAATTAATAGCAAAGGCATCATAAACGTATCATTAAGGGTTAGCTACGGCTAAGAACGTGAGTACTTTGTAGAAGTATTCTCTAATATAAGCATATTAATAGAGGTGTGTAATTGGATATATTAAATTATATATAATTTATATTGTAATTGTGTATTATTTTTAATTTTTAATTATAATTAATCTTATAAGAGTTATATATATAATATGTGAGTTAATAATAAATTTATCATAGAAACTATTATATTTGTATAAATATTTAAGTGTGATATAATTTTATATTATTTATAACTTATATTAATGAAAATAATTGACACATTACACTCCAACATTAATTTTAATACATTATTTGATTAATTACAAAAATATGTATTTTTAGTTATGCTACTATTATAAATGCTTAAGAGGTATGAGCACAATCATCGCTCCTAACTCACACAATATTATAGTACTAGTATTATTAGAAAAATAGATGATTAGATAGCAAAAGCTGGATAATATATTAATGTATTAAATAGTAATAGAGAGTATTTATTATATAAAATTATATATATATAGAGAACAAAAGATTAAAAGTAAATATTAAAATAATTAAATCATAGATAAATAATAATATAATATAATAAATTTAACTAATATAAATATCACTATTAAAAATAAAAATGTAAATTATTAGAATTATAAAATTAATAAAGTATACTAAATTAAATAACTAGATTAAATGACAAAATTAATTGATAATGATAAAAATAGTATAAATAGAGATCATAGCTAACAAGTTATATTATTTAGGAATAAATGAGATATATTAGGTATATCTTATGGCTGTTTTCATACGAGCACACAGATTAAAAAGAACATATATGAGAGAGAGAGTAATAGAGGAGAAGAAATTACACTATTAATAATAATTATAAACATTAATAATTAAATAATTTATAATATCTAAGAATATAAAAAATCAAATACTAATAATAAGTCAATAATGAGTAGATAAAATAATTAATAGTACACTTTAATAATTATAAGTTAAGAGTAGATATAATATATACGATAATATAATATAATAATAATATATTAATATTACAATACAGTATATAGTATAATGAATAATTAAATTATACAATATAAAATTTCATGTAAATCGTATTAAAAGTACTGGGATATTATATTATAGCGACTCAAATTTTGACAAGTCTACCATGTATATTTAGTATATATATATAGTAAATTACGATGCCACTCAGATAATGAATAATATGTGTTAATGAGATATGAGAGAATTAGAGAAGGTATATATAAGATTGTAGAAATTAATTAAAAATATAATATATAATAATGAAATAAAGTACACTAAAAAGATTAAATATAGTTAAAATAAATATATAATTAAATCAAATAATAATATCAGCATATAATATATGATAAAATCTATTAATAGATAGATACACTAATATAATATATTAACTTAATAATATAAAAATTATTAATTCTAATACTATAAGCACCACTTAAAATTAATGACTATATCAGATGATGATGAGTAGATATCGACTACGATGATAGAATGATTAGATAGGATCGATATGATGAGAGTAGATATGATATAGAGAACTGATATAAGTTATAATTTATAAGGTTAAATAATTTAGGGGTTACACTATATACACTAATAATATAGGAAATGAGAGAAAGAGATATATGAGTAATTAATTTATAAAGATTTTCACACATTTCAAGCACCATCCAACTGAGTTACAAAATAATATATAATAGAGTATAGAAATTAACATACTTAATATTATTCAAATTTCACTATCATGATGCAGATAAAAACTACTACATTCACACTTTTTCTCTTCCCATCATATAGTGACAAAAAAGTATTCATCTTTTGAATGATTACATTTAATCCAATTTATATGGAGATTTGCGAGATTATATGTAATAAATAAAAAGCATGGAACAAATTAAACTTCCTTTATGGAATTTAGTTCCAAATTCCATATTGAAGCTTCCTTCAAGATGCCAAATAACTGAATGAGAGAGAGAGGAATCTAATGAGTATATATATACTAATAATAATAATATATAATTAATAATAATTAATAGTATAATAATAAAATAAATGATCATAATATTTAAGTAATGTATATGCTAATCAAAAACATAAATTATAAAATTAAATAAATTATAATAATTAATATAATATAATAAAACGTAAATATTATATAAATATTAACTATATTAAATTAAATATACCTAATAATAATTAAATAATAATAATAAATTATAATATAATATAATCTAAATAATAATAATATAATTAAATAGAAATTTCGTTCCACATATAAAAGACTATTTTATTTCATAGCATTGTTATACAAAAATATTCTTATGATATATACAAGACCGTCGCTGCTGCCATAATGCATAGCAGCGTCGCAACAGCTGCGCTCAAAGGAGCGAGAAAGCTGTTCCTATGCTCGAGACGGAACGAGCGCTGAGTAGATATGCTCGACTCTAATATTATTGTATTCTATTTAAATTCTATTTTGCTATTAGTTTATAAGATATTTACAAATTTACTATTAAATTTAAAGAGTTTAAATACAAGTTTAATATCAAATATAAATATGTTTAATTTAGTATATAGTATGTTTATAATGATGATATTGGTTCTTACATGTATCAGTTATAAATATATTTAGCAAATTTAATATTTACTATCTAGTATATCTAATGTTTTATTTTCAAATGGTTTTTATTTATTTAATCAATACACAAATGAGAGAAGAAAGATGGAGATAAAAATATATATTGCAAGTTTGAGATATTAATCAGTATTACTTGTATATTACTGAGCATATTCATTAGTGACATCACACTATACTGCTAATTTAACAGCATCAAATAAAACAAAAATGGTAAAACCTAATAACAAAAACAAACTCTACCATACATTCAGCAGCAAGCAACAACAACAAAAGCAACAACAGACAACTCAAAATAAAAACCATGACTACATAATAATGGTTACCATATTACAAGAACATACTATAAATAAAATATATAATATAAATAATCTGCTCTAATGACGACTAACTAAATTTAAAATCATCATACATATTAAATATTATATATAGACAACAATAAATTGCACAAATACAATAAAAACAACCACATATAAACAAGTAAACAAACAACGATAACAGTGAAAACAGCTAAAATAAAAGCAAATACAATATAAACAACTATATTAAGAATATCCCAATCAATATATAGTCAACACTCACTATACTGTCCTTTCCCCCCGTAAATGTGCGAGGCTTATCTCGAGAGACATAGATCGTTACACTCATCGTTAAACAGTCAGTAACACTATAGATATCTCCAGCACTACATATAACCATAATCTATCAATAAAGAGACAACCACTTAATTGACAGTAAATATATTCATATAACATTAAACCGACGAATCTCGATCGAGTCAAAACCGAACTGAGGATAACACAACCAATCTAATATACTACAATTACAATCACCATAATCACAATAAATACTCATAACCAAATACAAATATATCACTAGCTCATCACACAACACACCATCAATAACATCACCCATCTTCCAGAATATATATAAAAACAAAACAAAACACAAAAAAACAAACAAAAAACAAACAGAAAAGAAAACTACCGAAACTAAAAACAAGCACATTAAAAGCAACCATAATAAATACATCCAGAATAATACAAAAAACAAAAAAACACACAATAAAAAACAAAAAGAAGAGAATTAAAAAGGACGAGTTTTCCACGGAAGAAAATTATCACAAGCTCTGTAATCTCAAGCAATCTGATAGTTAGTATCTGTCGCTGGAACTTAATATGTTAATTTTTTAAACAAGATTCATCATATGAAGACAAGATTGAAGATGAGGCTCTTTACAAGCCATATTTATGTTAGGGGAAAAACTTAAAAAGTTTTCTCCATGTTTATTAAGCATCTTTTTATCTGCCATGGTTTTATTTTTAACATTTTAGTTGGTTTATAATCTTTAAAATATATTTAAGGTTTTTATTATTATATATTTCAAAAATATATATTTACTTTATATATTAATTTAAACAGTATATTTTTGGTTTAATTTACTTCCAGTACGTAATATATTAGCAGGCTATAATTTTCAATATGTTTGACTTTCGTGCATTTATAAGTAAAATTAAGAATAACTTACTTAAACTTTACATTCCAATTTTTATCTATTCTATTACGTGCTGGTAATGTGTTTGAAGCTAATTATTTTATTCTGATTCATTATCAAGAGAAGTTTATTTTTAAAGATATTTGAATCTACCTTAGGTTAACAATATATTGTATATTGTTTCTATATAGTAATGCAATCTTTATAGAGCGAATACAAACATATACGTACCTAGCTCATCTACTACGTTAATACCACACTAACAGGGAGCTAATTCTTATACTTGGATAAACCATATATCTAGAGTATATAGAGTATACTATTTTTTATAATATTATATATATATGTATTAATTAGTATATTATTTATATATAATATTAGTTCTAGAGTATTTCTAACTTACAATATTACAATATAGTAAATAGGTAGAGCATATTATGAGACTTATAATCATAAAGCTAGAGACAATGTATTCCAAGTAGGAGTTAAATCCTTTTATACCTTGCCATTAGTTAATGCATATAATACATTAAATAACTCACAGTATAAATCATCCTCTAAATTAATATAAATGATATAACTTGAGTCATTATTGGTACTATAACATATTATAAATCATGTATATAACTGTCATAGGCTTCAATATTCGTTAGGAGAATTCATTAACCTGCATATAGATTAAAATTAAATTAATATAATTAATGATCATATAATATATTAATGTTAAATGAATATAATTAATATGTAAATAAAACTATAGGTTATATATTTACCTATACTGTTCTATATATATCTTTATATGTATTTTATATGGTTATATTATAGGGAGACTATAGTGAGAGTATACCAAATCACCCGATATTATTTTAATTATATATAAAAATATTAATTAAATAGGATATATAAGTAAAAGAGAATATATAAAATGAAAAAACAATCACAGCAATATACTCACCACTCATAATCTATCATATTGAGTACTCATATATATAACAGATATGAGAGGCAAGGGAACATTATAGATTACTAACGATTGAGAGAGGTATCCATACCTATAATAGGAATAATCAATTTATTATACTTTATAAACTCAAGTATTTAAAATCAGGTAAAGTACGTCTAAATATTTAGGTACGTTGGTATCTTCACAATTATCTTAGTTAGGTGATATATTAAGCAAGATAAAACTAGCAAAATGTTGTTTTGTATGCAATGTATAATATCCTTGATAAAGGCTATAGGTATATGTAAAATAGTATCAAAATATACTATAATAGTATAATTTCTTATGGTATTAGATGTATTACAAGGCGAGTATAAAATAATACTAATGTATTATCATAGTACTATTTGATATTGAGAACTTATATTTATGTATACATGGGAGTTATCACTCTATCGAGCAAGAGTCGGATATGTGCTGTAATATGGTATTTTATGTCTGAATAAATAAGACATTAATTATGAAATATTTCGATTATCTGAGTGTGAGAACGGTTAAATTAATGTTAATTGTATTTTTTTATATATAATTCAAAATATTATTACCTAAAAGGAAGATGTTAGTTTAAGGTCTATTAGATCCATCCTTATTCAATTATAATATATTAATAATAATTAATAATTATAAATATATATATATAATATTATATAATATATATATTATATTAATTATATATATATATATATATATATAATTATATAATATATATATAATATAAATAATTAATAATTAATTATAAATATATTATTATATAAATTTAATATATATATATATATATGTAATTAAAATATAATATAATATTATAATATATATTAAATAATATAATTATAAATATAATATATATCCATATTTATATATATATAATATACGTGTATAAATATATATCATTATATTAATATAATATATATTAATGTATTCTATTCCTGCATAACAATTTCAATATTACGCGATATTATCAGATATGTACTGATGTTGTAATAATAATTTTTCATATATATATATAAACTATATATATAGACAAGGTATATATAATATATTACGTATAAATTAAAATAATAATTTAAAATAATTAAATAATAATTAAATAATATTAATTTAAATAATTAATATATATAATATATATTATATAATAATATAATATATATATAAATAAATATATTTATATATATAATATATATAAATATTGGTTATATGAATATATATTAGTAACTATATTATTCACTAAATACATACACTAACATCAACACAATTCAACTATCACATAGTCCTATCTGCAGCGCTGAGAGCACTTATAACCTATATCAATATAATCACAACACTAACATCACACACACACACACACCACACATATTATTAATATTATATTATCATATATATAATATATATATATATTAAATATATAAATACCCTTTATTAGACTGAGAGTTAAATTACAGAGATAATGAAAAGAGTAAAATTACACTTTCTTTATCACTATAATATTTATAAAGTATCTAATTATAATTCATAATATTATAACGTAATAATTTGTTATGTTACATATGAAGACATAGATTATAATAAATAACAAATCAAAATCGAGAGTTTAATATAAACACATAAATAAGGTATATAATAATATATAAATATATTATATACAGTCACATTATATATTATATAGTAAATATATATATGGTGAAAGTTTAAAATATATACAAGTTCCTTAATTTAAGAATGTATACAAATAAACAAATTATATATTATATATTTAATTATATACTGAATATAATAATATATATATAATAATATAATAACTAATTATTCTACGGTTCTTTATTTTTCACGAGTCCGAGAACATCTATTGACGACCCTCCTTATCTTGTATAATCTTGGAAGTAAGAGCACTTACTTATAGCTTCCTTCCCATTACAGATATGCAGAGAACTAATTATCTACGCTAACATTTGCATATGATATGAACTGTTTTCATGACGCGGACACATAACACAATCTCACAAGGTGCTCTATATTGACGTCGGATATTAGGGTATAATAGTGATAGTGAAGAGAAGGTGTTGTAAAATTACACTGAGTATATAATAGGTGAACCACTGAGATACCACACTCAAATTAATCTATATCATATTAGGAGTATACATCGATATATATGAGAGTTTAGAGATTTGATGATATTTATATAGGTTACAGAGCAACTAATGAGAGGACGTCTGGACGTTGTTCTATCGTAATCACACTCACTCATATTCTATAAGCGAGTGGTATAAAGAGCAGAGAGTCATTATGTAGAAAATTATTATCTGAGCACATTTGCTTACTATAAGCATAATATTTTAATATTTTATCATTTTAATTTATATTATTTTATATATTATTTATTTATATTTATATTATTATAAGATTTATATATAATTTATTGAGTATCATATATTATTATATATATTATTATCATAGAACACTACTAAATATTTAATTATTCTATTTATTATTATTATTTAACAAATGGATTACATTTGTTATTATTATAATTTATTATAATCAATTAATAATATATTTATTATTCATGAAAATTAGATTAACTTCATTTAATAGTCCATCATTTATTACCGGCATTGATTAACTAGTAATTAATTTATTATTTATTAATTTTTCGGGGTATTTTATGAATCTATTTTCAGATACTCTACATTTATTTCATATCACCCCATAGGATATACTACTCTAGATAGTATTACTATATTTTATTGATAGGTGAATCACATGCGGAATTTATACTACTTATATAAGTTGATTGGCAGCATCATTTCATCTATAGTATATTTAGATATATGAGAAGGATAGAAAAGATCGATTTTTATAATTTTATTTATTTTTTTATTTTATTTATTTTTATATTATTTATTTATTTTATTTTTTTATTTTATTTGGTATAATGTAAATTTGTTCTTGTTACAAATACTATACTGTTTCTAAATAATTCTAAGTTAAATATTATTATAAAGGGAAGGTAACCGCTAAGCTCCACCTCATTTTCATCTCTTTCATTCTTATTTTTTATGTTTCTATTATTATTTTAAATTACCTATTATATATATTTAATTAATTTTTTTTTATTTTATATTTATTTTATTTTATTATACTATTTATTTAATTTTAGATTTTCAGCGTCCCTATCGGTTATGTTTTGAAAAAGATTTCTATAATATTTTCTTATAAATTTTTCAAATTACATTTACTTTTAAAATATTTTAAAGTAAGTTATTATTTAATATTACATTTATTTATCCGTAAGCACCCTGAAAGGTCCTGTAGTACTTTATCTGACAGTTTCCTAATTTGTTAACTTGATTTGATTATTCTACACCATATACATGCCATTGCCATTGTGGAGATTTCTATTCGGAGAACAAATTATAATTCTATTAAATTTTATTTATAAATATATATTCAAACTCATGTGGTATTGCCAGACTCACTAGCTATATTATTATAAAGCCCCTATAATTCTTATATCTATCAAATATAGGCACTTTGAGAGACTGACTAAGTTGGACTCATATAAATACTAGAGAGTGCCCTCTAATTTATGTCATTGCATAAAGCCCTTATTCACTGCAGCACTATGGATTAGAGATTTTTTGACCTGGGCGCGAGATTTTTACATTAATATTCGATACTTTCTCGAGAGCGACTGCGTACATGGACCTCACTCGCGGGTCCTATTTTTAACGATGGCTCGTCAACCGCGGCGGAAACACGTGAACAAGTGCTCCACCTAAAGGCATTAATATCTAGAGATCCAATAATTTATATTATTTGAATAGTAAATGTTCTGCTATATTGAATGTTAACATCACTATTTATCCACGTTCGATTTCCAACACATCAAATATATCTATGGAAACGAGACCCTAGTGTCGAGTATAAGGACGGCATTTAGATTACACAAATTTTTTCAACTTTTGTCTAGCGATTATTCCCACATATGGTGAAGACTAGCACACACTGTTAAACTAGAAAAATAGACTTTTAAATACTGATGCGAATCAGTACGTCAATTTGTAATAATAATAAGTTCCTGTGAAACTAAATACTACTTCGATCTGAGATCGTATTCTCACAGATTCTAAGAGAGAGTCCAGGCAATTATTAACAGGAGGAGAGATGGTAAATAGATGAGAGATCATTCAGTAATTATCGAGAGTAAGCTCATTCAAACGCCATAAATTATTTTAATAGACGTTTATGTAACCTAATTCTCGGATTGATTATCATAGATAAATTTCACAACGGCTAGCTCAGCAAACGTAAATGGCTTATTAATTAATTCATTGATGCAATAATAGTTTAAAAATTTTGTATATCAAGTCCACTCATAGTGACTTAACTAAGTGTGTTAGATTAATAGGATATTGGGAAAATATGAAGGGTTTAAATGGCCCTGAAATTTGATCCACATTTGTCAATTGTAATTCTTGTATTTTGAGAATTTAAGTCTAAGCCACTCTTTCTATAAAGCAGGTAATAAAACAATTTGATTCGTTTATTATCGTAGGTGAGTTTCAGTTTAATCACTACGTTAAACTTCTCGTGAAGAAATGATAGAACACTACCATTATTTTTAATATTTCTTCTTCTTTCCTTTCCAAATTCTGGGTATTATATATAGATTATAATTTAGATTCGCCTAAAATCATATCTTAGAGCCACTAGGATTAAAGTTCTTAATGCATTAGAATTCTAAATAGTAAGGATCACTCAGTTGCCAACAATGTCGACACACAAATTTCAATTAGTTGTTTTTTTTTTTTCCAAAACTTTTCTCTGTGAACAGTTACCCTATAACTTTGAGAGAGAGAGCGCATAACTATATAGTGGTTCTGGTATTTGGGTATATCTTTAAGGAAAATTGGGTTGAACTCTAGCGTCCTAAGGTGTTTCAAACCCTACTTAATTTAAAGTGTTGATAACAGGTGACATTTGAATCATCTAAAATACCAATTGTTGCAAGATCGTTATATCGTGCAATTTTTTATATCCGAAGCTATGTAGAGATAACTAACAGATGAAAAAGTGCGCAATGTTTGAGGATTCAGACTAAAGTTTCACTATAGAGCATATTTAGTCTACTGGATACGAAGTTATATATACGTCTAACTAGTCTAAACCATACTTAACCTAAATCTTGTGTACCCTATTACTTGTTTCCTTCACATAAAGTGATGAAATATCACGAAGTCAGAAAGACCTTATCATGTATCTAGTCTGACCTTTCAAGTTGCGACTTGAATCCACAGTTGTATGAAAACTACTATAAATAACGATATTTACAAATTTTTGTTTAGAGAGACATGGGAATAGAGGACTATGTAAAGAAAATTTTAAGATATGTATAAGAATCTTTTATCATTATGTTATCGAGTAAAAGATTGATTACATCTTTACTTCCTGATTTTTAATGCAGAGAGTATTGAGTTAAGGAATATCGTCTGTAAATTATAAAAAATATATCAATTAAAAATAATAGAAAAGAGAAATTAAAAAATATTCACACATATATATAGTTTCAAATGATTTGAGTATAGATAATCTTTGCACTACAATCCACTTGGTTTCCGGAAAGAAAATCAGGTAGGACATTAAAGAGAGAAGGAATAACTGATAAGCACAGGTGGTGAGAGAGCTTAATCTTGAAGCAAATTCTATGAATCTGGAATTTGGTACTTTAAGAAATAGACAGAGTTGATGAATTTGGACAACCTTATAAGATTGAATATATTCCTTCCAAAAATCTAGATAAATTATAAAATTATAAAACAAAAAAAAAAAACACAGAAAAATAAAAAGAAAAAAAGTTAGTGACTTGTCTTGGCATTTTCTATTCGTATATTGAACTATGAAACACATTTATTAGAAACAGCGTGAGAGTCAACTGTTGACAATTACATATCACTATATATAGTAACATGATATTTATATATTCCCATGTTAATGCCCTAAATTACTCCTCGAGGAGAGAGAGTTAAACAGGAAGGGTTGTAATATAGAAGTAGTTGAAATTAGTCCAAAACCCCGAGGTGTGGGAGATAAGGAAAGGTTCTTCTTTTTGAAGTAAAATCACTATTGGAAACATAATATGCTGAATCATTGGTTATTTCGTCACACGTTCACTTATTATAATTTAATTTTTTTACTTAGAATTTCTTATGAACTTGATTTCACCTCGATATTTTATTACAGATTTACACGTGACATTTATATTGAGTGAGAATCACAACTTACCACGATATATTAGTTTAAAACTTTGTATGTAAATGTTCGTATTATAACTATTATTATTATTGAGATCAGAAAATATTTTTTTTTATTAAGGTAATGAGCTTTTTTCTGTTACTAAATGAATGAACATAAAAACAAATAAATAGAAAAATATAGAGTATAGTTAAATAAATCTATTATTGCAAGAGAAAACCAGTCCAAGGGAAAAGCTTGAAAAGAATAGTCTTTGCTCCTTGCCCTCAACAAAGTTTTATTACCGTTATGAGGTCGACCCACTTATAGATCACATAGATTGTCTTGCTAGATTAATCTGATATATTATACAATTCTAACTATTTAAGTATTTTCCGTATATAGATTATGTCGAGAATATATGATTAATTATTGTTGGATAAATGTAACAAACTCTTTTCAATGTATATAGCGAAAAACACTTTGATATTTGGACCTTTTATTTTATGATTGCGAGGAGACATAGAAGTCGCTGAGTCAGTATTGCTCGCCACTCAAAGAAAATCGTTGAGCTTGATTGTTCAGAGGAGAAGTGAAGGCGTAAGGCCTCCAAGAATACAAGAAGAGGAGGTCTAAAGCTATTAGACATATCACGGGTTCTCCTGAGTGAATCAAGAATAATCGTCGCCAGTTCACAACATTAGATGAGATAAATCGCTATTGAGAACATGTTAAATTATTTCATTCTAATGTAGTTGGTGCCCACATGTATATATTACCTTTCACCCAAATTATAATATATACGGGTTACTGTAAACACACTTCAAGACCTTAAATGATTCACAAATGTTATAAACGAAGTAATTCGAATTATGGATTATATTTAAACTAAATTCTTAAGCGCATTTATAGACAATAAACAATCTAGTGTATCCATATAATAACTGATAATTGACCTTTATTGAGGGATATGATTTGATTTAATTACTATTAATTTTATCTTTGAACAAAATTAAAGATATAAAAAGTAATTACTCCTTTTCATTATTCATCATTGTATTAACTCGTTCAAAGGGTAATTCATATAATTATATATAACTTATATTATAGTTTGTGATGGTGTGTTGGATTGATTTCTTATTATTTTCTGTAATCCATTTTCTTTTCCAGCCATGGTTAAGCATCGTTAGCTCATTCATTATTATTATTCTCAAAGGCCAAACAGACTTTATTCTGCCGACCTATTTTAAATCAATTGTAAAATACCTTCTTCTGTATTATTCAGATAATAAACAAAATGACTTCTCTGCCATATGTCTTTCAAGCTTCTTTGAATTTTTCGAACGGCAGTAAAACCTAAAAATTCCTTTCTAACTTTCATTTTTGACGAGTAATATATAACTATATATATACTATAAATTTATATTTTATATAATTATATATATATATTTTAATATAAGCATATCATATATAATATAAATTATTCATATATAATTAATTAGTTTATTTAATTTGAATTTAATATAATATATTTATAATTTATGTATCAAATATAAGTATTATAAATTATATTATATTTATATAAATATATTTTTATATATATATTATATATTTTTTTTTTTTTTTGTGTATTTTATTTTTTTATTTTATATT
>JABUQX010061934.1:5000-10000 GCA_015478945.1 Trachelipus rathkii
GAAGATCTTAAATTGGTTTCAGTTTTATCAATAGCAGTTGACGAATCTTGCGACATAAATGATACAGCGCAAGTTCACTATTTGTACGATTTATTTCATCTACAGGTCCTAAAGAAGAACTTTTAGAATTATTGCCACCCAAAGGTCAAAACACGAGGAGAGGAATATAGGAAAATTATCGTAATTAAGTGCATTAGAAAAACATTCATTGATAAATTGTCTCAATTTCACCAAAAGGGACGAAAAGTATGACCGGGCGTAGGAAACATCAGTTTGTTGCTATTTTGAAAGAAAATAATAATCACGAACGAGATATTTACTTACCATTGCATCATTCATCAAGAAGCGCTTTGTGCGTAGATTTTCAGAAGAAATTTGCAAAGTATGGAAATGGTGGTTAACACTATCAACTTAATTATAGCTAAAGTTCTTAATGATCCAATTTTAAAAGAAATTTTAGTAGAATGGAAGTTGGAACTCTTCTGCTTCGCATGAAACAAGGTACGAAGAGGAACGTTTTGTAACGTTTTCGCTTCCTTATTAACAGAACTAAAGCATTTTCTTTCTTAAGAAGGGTGGTTCCACTCATCCAAAAAAAAACTAACGAAACGATCAGTGATCCAAAAATTTTATTTTACGTAACGTTACGTTACGTCTCATCTAAATCAGTTAATCAAACTACAGGGGAAAGGAACACAATTTCATTCGAAAAGTAGAAGTTTCGTCTCATCTAAATCAGCTTAAATCGTAAGCTACAGGGGAAAAGGAAACAATTTTTTTTCGATGTTAGAAGTTATTTCATTCGAAAACAAAATTATCTTTTTCGTCGAAGATTTTTGAAAGAGAAACCTAAACTCACCTTTAAGCCTGTTGAAACATCGCCAAGAAAATAATTCTGATATTGACATTTGCTATTTCAAAACAACACTTTTAAATATGAGGGAAGTTTTTCTCAACAGGCTTCAGGAATTCAGAAACATCAAAGCGACGTTTGACTTTGTTAAAAAACCTCTAAATGCTACTGTAACAAAATTAAATTTTTATCCTTTTAATATTGACATTGGCAACTTTAAATTGCAATTGATGGATTTAAAAAACAAATAATTGTGGAGCTCGAAATTTGAACGTCTTTGTGCTGATATAGAAATATTGGAGAAAAACAAATGTGAACTTAATTCACAGCACAAGTGGTCTGCTTTGAAAGACCTGGAGAAGGAAGATATGTTGATTTTTAACACCTGTAATAGTATTTCTGACTCATATAACCACCTGAAAAAACTAGCGTTTGCTGTTCTTTCCTTATTTGAGTCTACATATTCGTGCTAACAATCGTTGTCAAGCATGAACATTATCAAGAGTAAGTTGAGAAGTCGTCTTATTGAGGAGAACTTGGAATCATGCCTAAAATTAAAAACAATAACATGCAAACTTGACTTACCCAAACTTTCCAAGGAGATGCAAGGCCATTGTTCACACTAGTGTTTGTCAGTCATTGTCATGATTTAATTTTATGGATACCTTACAATTTAATTTTATTAATAAATAATATCGTTATTAAGTATGATGTCAAGTTTTATTCAACTCACCTATAGTTTAATTAAGACTTAAAACTTTAAGTAAAGTATGTTAAGTTAATTTTAGGGAACGTTGTGGAGTGAAAGAAGAAGTAGTGTCGATGATTGAGAAAGGTATGTTGAGATGACTTATACATACAGAGAGGATGAACGAAAGGAGATAGACAAAATAGTATAGAAGACGAGTGTTTTTCAAAAATACACCCATCTATTTCTCTTATAAAAATAATTAACACGGGCCTAGTTTGGAATTAGACGAATAATAGTACCTTAATAATTTAATATACATGTTTTTTAGTAGTTTTCTAAAAAATATACGTAAAGAAATTTCGATCGTTTTACTGTTGATATTTGGCTCTGTTGACTAATGAGTTTGCCGACCACTGCCCTAGCCTACCACCTCTCTGTAATTATTCTCTAATATCTAAGAAGTGCCTAAACATCAATTCTAGTATTTTTTCTCTACATAGGTAATAGTTTTTTAAATTATAAATCCATAGTTCTCCAGTGAAATATCTTCTTTCACACGTATGGTAATTCAATTTTTTTTTTAAAAATCATCTAATTAATTATATTAATACATTTATAAAGAAAGTATTTTGATCACAATAAAGTTTGTTTATCGTATGTTTACTGGCCAATGTAACTCAAACTTAGCCTCCGCTTACATACATTTCTTAATGCTTTTTTCATATAGGACTTTTTACATAAAATAAATTCCTTCACAGCAATCATTTTTAAATAATTTAACTAGTATTTGCTACGCTAGTCTTTCCCGTTTCCTCCTCCCTCATTCTTCCAACCAAATATTTCGTTTAGAATTGCTTCCATATTTTTAGCTTTCTCCTGTTACTTTTTTTCTTTCTTTGTTTCACAAGATAGTCATCCTGCCACTACACTTAAGAGTAACCACTTAAATTTTTCCCTTTTCAACTTTCTCGTAATAATCCTCTGTCTTATTCTCCTTTCCTCTTACTGTTACTTCCACCGAAAGTTAAACTGTTAAACTTTTAGATATTTGCTCTCACATCGCTCACCAAGTAATTTAGATGCTCAAGTATTAAAATTCCTGTTTCTTATTTTATTTCCTCTCTCACGTTAGATTTTAAATTTAAACTAATTAATTAAATTTTGTTTTGTTGCAAAATAAACACAGACCATTAATTTAACAATTTCGACAAGCCATCATTTCTTCTTTCAGAGGGAGGCACATAAAACTGGTACAACACTTATAATAACAATATTTTTTCCTTATTTACTTTTAATTTTATCTTTATTAAACTAGAAGAAATAAATTTACTTTGTATTAACGTATGTAACCAACCTTTAACCATGAATTCATCTTATCTCTCTCTCTCTCTCTCTCTCTCTCTCTCTCTCTCTCTCTCTCTCTCTCTCTCTCTCTCTTTAGTGTCAATATAATTCTCAGAGTGAGCTGGGAGGTTACCCATTTCTCTTTCTACATTGAGAGAGAGAGAGAGAGAGAGAGAGAGAGAGAGAGAGAGAGAGAGAGAGAGAGAGAGAGAGAGAGAGAGAGAGATAGAGAGAGAGAGAGAGAGAATATTAGTTCCACCTTGCTGTCATTTAGCTTTCATCATTATCACCAATAATATTTAAAAAAAATTACTTCAATATTTTCCTTTTCTATTAATGACCGATCTCCTCACTCTTCTTTAGGTAGCTATTTCCAGTAAATACTATACATACATATATATATATATATATATATATTATATATATATATCCGATATATATTATATATATATATTATATATATATAATATATATATATATATATATATATATATATAGAGAGAGAGAGAGAGAGAGAGAGAGAGAGAGAGAGAGAGAGAGAGGTTTCGTACGAATAATGCAATAACCACAATTTCTCAATTGGAGTGTTAGATTTTAGATTAAGCCGGAGTGTTCCACTGCATTTAAGGGCCAAGGTTTCGTCTCTTTAGCTCATTCACACAAGTGATATATCAGGCTAGTTTTCTACTATAAAAGAGAGAGGGTCGATAGATTTGTACAGTCGAGATACTAAGGTTTTCGTTATGCACTATACATCGTTTTAACAACGCCACACTTTTGAATTTTTTTTTCTTTCAAGAAAAACGAATGGCGACCAGACATATAGCTTTGGAGAAGCTACAAAGCGTGGTTTTCAAAGATATCCATCACCCATCACTCCCCATCATCGCTTGTGAGTTTGTGGCCTCTTCTGATGGTGTTAGTGACGTCATGGATTTGTCCACCATTTCTGGTATGTTCTCTTTCGGCATTAATTTCTGCAAGCATTCGTGGGATTTAATCTAATATTCGCTTTCCAGAACTCAACCTCTCTTCGTCCTTTCCACTAGACCTTACCTCTTATTCCTAATCAAAACTCAAAGTGTTTCGGAGTTCGGAAAGTTTCAAAATATAATCTTTTACTGTTTCTACCCTCAATTTTCATCCAAGCTGACATTGTTCGCATGTGCGTAACGATGATATCTGCACTCGATTTCCCAAAATGTTCCAAATTTGTCACCATATAGATTAGTCTCTCCCGTCAAACTAGGAATAAATATATTTGTTCTGTTTATCTCCTTGCCCTACTGACTATCCTTTGACAATCTAAAGATACTCCAAAATGAAACCAGTTTCTCCTTCTCCTATCTCTGATATCATCATTATAGATGACTTCAGTGTTCACAATTGATATTGATTTTCCTTCAGTTTTCAAAATACCGCTGGTGAGTTCGTCTTCCATTTCTTTGTTCCCAGCAACTTTAGTTGGTGGTACATCTCCCTACTAGTATTCGTAATCGTTTTGGAGATGTACCTTACATAATACATACTAGAACTTTTCTTAACTTCAAATCCTTCTCCTCTAAACTCTTTAGACCACTAAGTTCCTCCAACCACATTCTCACAATTTTATTGCCACCCTTTTTTTAGGTGTTCCACAGGAAAGGAACCAAGAAACATTTTTGACAATTTCAATCGTACTTCTTTGATTTTTCTTGGAATAATTTCTGCTCCTACGAGAAAGATCCCTAGGAGTATAATTTCTGCTCCTTCGAAAAAGGTCTCTGGGAGTATAATTTCTGCTCCTACGAAAAAGGTCTCTGGGAGTATAATTTCTGCTCCTACGAGAAAGGTCCCTAGGAGTGTACAGAAAGCTTACCGAGGTCATTCTCTCTAGTATGGAGTCGCACATTTCATTTCTTTTCCTTTGACTGAAACATATATAAACCTTGGTTTAAAACACTGATAGTTCTCGTCCTTTTCGACTGTCTACATACAGGATCAGACTATAAACACTTTTGTGTAGGGTCGAAAGTACATTGGATATAATCCTTGAAGGAATTAGGTACGAAAAGGATGAACCTTTTACCACTGGTTTACAGAGGCATGTAAACAATATTCTCATTAAATTAT
>JABUQX010061934.1:15000-27999 GCA_015478945.1 Trachelipus rathkii
TAGAAATGTATGCGTGCAGTCTCTAAAATTATTATTATTATTATTATTATTATTATTTATTTTATATTATTATATTAATTATTTATATTATTATTATTATTATTAATTATTAATATTAGTATTATTTATTATAAGTTTATATTAAATTTATATTCCTATTTATTTCATTCTTATTATTATATTATTATTATTAATTATTATTATATTATTATTATTATTATTTATTATTATTATTATTATTATATTATTATATTATTATAATTATTATTATATTATTTAATTATTATTATTATTATTATTATTATTATTATTATTATTATTATTATTATTATTATTATTATTATTATTATTATTATTATTATTATTATTAATTATTATTAATTATTATTATTATTATTATTATTATTATTAATTATTATTAATTATTATTATTATTATTATATTATTAGTTATTATATTATTATTATTATTATTATTATTATTATTATTATTATTATTATTATATTATTTTATATTCCCATTATTATTATTATTATTATTATTATTATTATTATTATTATTATTATTATTATTATTATTATTATTATTATTATTATTATTATTATTATTATTATTATTATTATTATTATTATTGTAAAGAAAATTGTATGCATGCGAAATCTCATGTTTTGTTCCCAAAGTACAAACATTCCGCCTTTATCACATTGATATCACTAACACTTTTCTCTACGGTTTGGTATGCAAAAAACTTCAAATTTGGGTATCATGGAATTTGTTTTAAAAGTTTTGGTTTTAAATGTTATTTAGATAACTGGGATGCCATTTTAATGTCCAGAAAAAAGAAGAAGAGGACTGGTAGGTTCATTGGGAAGCACGTTTATTGTATTGAAGATCCTTATGGCGAAGATTATTTTATTCTCTCGTGAAGAGAGTTTTTTTTTAGTTTTTTTTTTGTTAAGGTAGTTTTTTATTGTATTTTTTGTGATAGTAGTTTTTTTTTTTTTTATTCTCTCGTGATATTTTTTTTTTTTTTTGTTTCTGTTTTTTGAGAATGTAGATTTTTTATTATTTTATTTTTTTTCCATTATTATATTTTGACTATTTTTTTGGGTTTATTTTAAAAGATAATGACACAATAATTAATCAACTACGTTTACGTTTGTAGGCTTATAAAATCATTCAGAATTTTTTGGATTTTACTAATTTTTTTTTTTCTTTTTTTGTTCATATTTAAAGAGATAAAGAAAAAAGTTTAAATAAATTTATGTAAGAAGATACAAATATAAAACGTGCACACATATATACACGCAAATACATTTATATATATATATATATAATATATATATATATAATATATATATACTATATATATATATATATATAAATATATCTATAATATATATATCTATATATATATATTAGTATATATATTATATATAATATATATATATATATATATATATTATAATAAGGGCATTTATAAGAGGTTGACTCAGGAACGAAAATCAATAAAAAATATAACGTAATTTCAATAATTTTAGGGGAAATACATTAAATTACAATATAGTGTTAACCTAACCTAATCTAACCTACCTAACCGAACAATTTAACCTAACCTAATCTAACCAAACTAACCTAACCTAACCTAACCTAATAATAACGGAATCAACCTCTTATAAATGTCCTATAAACCTGAATTCAAGTAAATATATACAGTTAATTAAATAACGTGACTACCTTATATTATATACTACTATATATATATATATATATATATAATACTCTTTTCATCAATCTACTCAATCCTGATCTATATGTGATCTAATTCGATTACTATAGCGCCGCAGCTGGAGGAGTTTTAACTGCAACTTTCGAAGAAGTGTGCGCTGATGAAACAAATAATCCTGCGTCCTATTATTCAATAAAATTTTTATGACAAAATATCGCCCCTCCCGTTTAGCCAGGATCTTAGGCAGCAGAATACTTGCATTTCCTCAATCCTCTCAATTGTGAAATTAAATTATGAATAATATTAATTCTAGAATCTTTTTGCTACAATAACGTTTTTCTTTTTATTAGTTTTTATTAAAATTCATCTTTCGATACGCTTAAAATAAATAAATTGTTGTTCAAAATATATAAACAAAAAATTAAATATGTTTTAATTTTATTTTATGTATCTCGTTTAAATATAAAGAACTATCTTAATTCTCATGTAATTTGTTCATTTATAATGATTTATTGAGTTAATCATATAATTAAATTTTTTAGAAAGTAATCTTTAATATAATTACATTTACAAATTATTAAAGTTTAATTAAAAAATCATATCAATAATTAACATATTATTAGGAATATAATATTTATTTGAATAAATATTATGTAATTTAAAACGTAACTAAAGTAATTTTTCAATGCGTTAATATTCCTTAAAATTCGTTAATTACTGAAAATACTCATAAATTAGGACTTTTCACTTAATAATTTAGAATCATTATAATTTATTATTATTTTTTAAAAATAATGAACAGTTAATGAATGTGTGTTCTACGTTTGAAGAGTCAGAGTTTATAATATTTAATAATAATAGCTAAGAGATCAATTAAGGAAATAATATACAAACATTTTCTTATTTTTCTTTTTTATGTTATTGCACATTATTTAGGCAGTTTTTATCGGTCTTATGCGACACACAAGATGATTCTCTTTTCTCTCGAATAAAATATCTTCCTTAGTAAATGATGTTATAATAATAATGTAATAAGACACTATAATAGAAAGTCGGTATTTTTACAAAAATTTCAAAACATATATGGTGCAACCTTTAATATTTGACATTTATAGTAAAAAGAAAACAATACTGGTTTTTCATCTAAAATTACTAAGGAAGTAATCGTAATTAGCCACGTAAAAATATAACCCTTTTTCTTCTCGCTTTTCCGAAGTCTCTCTCTCCTCTCTCGTCTCCGCGTTTAATATTTCCTTCCTTCCCCATCTCCTCCTATCTTTACATAATTCCAACGATTATTCATCGTCTTTCCCGTTCACTCTGTGCGTCCAATCCTCTCTCTCTCTTCCTCTCTCTCTCTCTACACGCGAGGAATTTCTGCTCCCAGATACCCAGTCTTCTCTCCCTCCGCAGTAACTCGTTTGACGATTTGCTGTCAGTCCTCACATCCTTGTCCCGCATCTTTCATACTTTGTACACTTTCCCGCAAACCATCCCTAATGTTCCCTTTTTCTTAGGATATTGAGATGATAGGCATTACAAGCTGAAGATCAGCAGTGAGATCGTATGCCCATATAACATTCTAAAACTGCGTTTTCGCATAGTTCTTGCGGAATAGTACCTCCATCCTCCTGTATCCCTCTCTCTCGCTTTCCTCTCGTGCGCTCGCAAAGATATCTAGTATCTAGCTAATCATACAATCTCGTCTCTAAATATAAAAATGCGAACTCCGAACCTATTCGCGTGTGAGATTCTGTTAGTAGTTACTTATATATCATATACTCATAATACAGTGAACCGAGTACGGTTGAATATCACAATTATATATATATTTAACCCGTATATAAACTTGAGTAAGATTAACCTATATATCTATAATATCGCGCAAATGGGTAAATTTAAGGCCAGAAGTTTCCATAATTTCCAGAATTAAGCAATCGTGTTCTCAATTTCTATTATTACTTTCTGAGGTAGCTACCATTGACGATGTTAGGTATATTTAAAATTTTACTTCGATACTCCCTGGGGACAAGTTTTTTAAAAATTTTAAGTCCTCAAATTCCTGATTGGATTATTTTGCTGTATCGGTCAAAGAGATTTCTCTATTTCCATATGTTTATTGGGAGATAATCACTTTACGTACATATAGATAAGCATCCAATAATTTATTAAAGATAGGCTTTGGAGCCGTAGTTGTGGCTAAAACAGCGCCTTTTAATATTAAGAGCAAATTCAGGTGTAGATCTAGTTAACCTGATGCGGGTGTCCACTGATGGTAGAATAGTTTTTCCTGAGAGAATATATCACCCTTTTTACAAGTCCATAATATTCATACGTGTTATTTTTAAACTTAGCAGCGTCGGTTCTATGTTTCTCTACATCTTTTAAATTGAAATATCCACATGATTGCAGATGAGACTGCTTCGCATCTTGAGAATAATTAGTAAAGATTCTATATATTTGATAAGGATAATTTGCAGCTGATGCTCCTAGAGATGTTTTATTTAAAAACTCATTTAAAAACACCTAAAGTTGATTAAAACACGTATAAGGAAATTTGTCTCGGAGTACACTACGTGGATCGGGCTTCCTTGGTGAAATCTGAAACCAATCTTCCGCTTATATAATCATTAAGTCCATTATACAGATATTATATTAAAAACTCACACATATTATCTATAAGTGAGATCAAAGATATTCGGTCAGAGTGAGCCACTGAGATTAATTGAATATTCGAATAGAGGTACTAATATCTGTTTTTGCGTTGAGATTCGCGTGATAGGGCTTAATTACTAATTAAAATTGGATCTCTCCACTCACGCTGAGTTCACCTGTGTTACAGTTACTGCACGAAGTCAGATCAATCCCTCTTATCAACATGCTCTGGGCCTTGGAGGTGACTGCGTGACTCTCCTCGAATACTTCTGCACTCTTGTGCAGCTTCGGTCTCTATAACAATAATTATGACTAGGATAATCATATAATGTAGTACGAGGAATATTGTATTTATATCATACATCACCTTATATAACGATAAATAGTTTACCATAACTAGTCAAACTAACTAGCTTAATTTGTAGAAGGATGAGCAGTTAACTTATCAATACATAATATTCCCTGATAGCAAACACATCAATATAATATAATACATTTTCTTTAAATAGGTCCTTATTCCTAATTCATCTTATATATCATATTATATAGTATATATTTTATAATTTAAATAACACACTAGTAGACTGACACTCATTAATACCTCACTTGAACTACAGTATATATATTACATCTTATTACTTCGTGTAGGAGGTATATCTACGGCAGGATGCACCAACTGTACCCAATCATCATGAAAGCTAATATCGATGCATAAGTACGATCAGTTTATAACAGCCTATCTGTTCTGATTATTTATATATTTATTATATATAGGATACGAGATATCCACTATATACAATAATATCTATTGTGAGGGAATATAGTTAATCTATAATATATAATATATATCTATGACTAAGCTGCTATTATTATTATTATGAGCGGTATATTATACCCTATATATCCTGATTTTAACAGGGATGAAGAGTTACACTAGTCTAGATAACAATACGTGAGAGTGAGAAAGCATAAAAATAATCTCACTCTACTAAAATCACTAATAATCTACACTTCATATCTATGACAATTCTTATGACCGTATCATATATATATACTATTATATCATGTAATATATAGATCATATATATAATATATCTTTATTTTTTTTAATCACATTGGTATTTGTATTATGATTTAAAACGTTAGTAGTTCACAGACTCCTATTCCCAGCAATATTCTGTAACTTATTATTAACAATCACTAACTTAACTGTGAGTGAGAGTCTACAGTCCAGTTTGTGAATGGGTATGGATAACTACTTCTTAAGATACGTATATAATATTGCACGTCTCTTATAATAGAATATTGTAGTTTGTGCGTGGATTGCGATAGAAGTCTAATAAGTATTGGGATTGATGCTTGAGCCACTTTTCATAGAAATGCGAGGGTTACATATTGAAGTGAAAGCAATTCTAGACCGTAAAGGCGGTATGAGTAAGCGCGTCATTGAACTCTTATGAGTGAGAAATGAATGTATTGCAGAAGCTTTTTATACTCTAGATACACGAGGCGAGATATGTTCTATTGAGATAACTCACACTCCTTCTCATTTAGTTCTGAGTGAATTATAGGTATACTCATTATAATAATATAGTATTAAATAACATATCCGTACTCTATATGCAAATACCTGGTATTACTTAGTAAACTGAATATCGTATATTTAGAATAGTAGCATACGGATATGAATCAAAAAAACAATGATCTTTACCTTAAATGTGCAAATAACAGATAAGTATCATTGATTCTCTTTGCATTTTCGAGTTAACTTTAGTATATTGATAACAAATCTAGAATAAGTATCCTTTTACCGTCATAATGAGTTTATTAGAATGTATCCATTAAATTATCTCCAATAAAATATAGAATAAGTCTATACAAGCGAGTAAGAATGACATTTTAACTAAGTACATGCTGACATATATGAATTGATAGAAAATAAATATAAATATCTTACTTAATTACTATTCTCAAGTTCACTATATTGATTTAGAGATTTTAAAGGTTAGATTTAATTAACGATTTATAATTATATATTTATTATATTCTGTATAATATATTAATCATTAGAGTTTATTAATACAATAGAATAACAACTATAATCTTTAACATTAGCAGACTTATATATTTTGTTTCCAAATACCTATAATTTAAAGGATTTTTCGGTCAATGAAGATATTGGAGAAAGTACTGGAAGTTTATATATTAGTATAAGGACCTATATAGCCTGCTATGATAAATACTTTATTTTCGTATGTAAGTAAAATTATTTATATTTATTATTATTCACCGTTATCTAAATTTCTGAATATAAATTCTTGAGATATTAAAGTTTTTATTTATTTTTAAAAATAAACATTTTTAAATATCAATATTCAATAATTATAATAATAACGCTTTATAATATTATATAAAATATACTGTCATAAATGAAAACTAACTAATTTACTCAATAATATATATATATACATATTATCTCTAACAATAGTATTATACATATATATCCAAGTATATTAATTATATTATTAATATAAATATATATACACTTATTATCCTGACTTATCGTATATTATATAACTATAACATTTCTTCGGATATCTCCACTATAAATATATATATAAAAGTTAATTTGTGAGCTGGATTTCACAAATATACTAGATTGTTTATCAACTATATATATAGTTCATATCCACCTAATTTTTATTATTAGCTGATGTTATTCTAATAGAAACTGAAAATGAGGTGAGGCTAATAACTGATTAAAAAAGAATAAATGATATTCTCAGAGATAAGGTCATGAATCAAGTTTCAACAGAGAATACTTTTAATTTTCAACGTATATGAAGTGATGAAGAGTTTTTACACCACTTATCGGTATAAGTCATTATATACTTCCGTACTATTATATTTACGATAATAGTTTAAGAGTATCTTTACAAAAAATCGGAGAGTACTTTACTATTACTCACTCATAGTATATATATATATTGCACTATTAAACTATATCCTAATACTTAGCTTAGTTAATATATATACCATTGTTATTAATGGGGTGAGGTAAATGAGCTCACCCTCGATAACATATCTTACTTTAATATTAATACTAATAAATATACTATACATTATTAAACGTTTTACTTATATATAATATATTGGTCACGTTTAATTTTATTATTACAAGTAAGGTATATATTAAGTAGTGTGATACTACTAACGAAAACTTTATTACTGCTACATCCTCTTGGGAAAATGATAGAAATCACTCTTAATAAACTGAACTTAGTGCGTTTCCAAATACTGGGTTTACGCCCATGTGAGTGCTTATGGGGGAAGGAGAGAGAGAGTAGGCACACAATAGCACACTACCACTCCTAAAAAAAAAAAGAGTCATGCAGTAAAACCTTTGTAAAGTGTAATCAACATAAAAAAAATATAATGAATCATCGTGGTCTTTTTCACTCAAATTCTATGATATCACCAAACATGAATTTAATACTGTATCTGAGATTATTTAAATAAGTATTCTTAAGTTGTTTACACTACACAGTGTTAGTGCCTACACGCAATTATACCGTACAATATAGATTTATACATTGTGAGAGTTAAACATCACAGCGAGTTATATTCTCTTGGCTAAACAACATTCTATTAATTCTCTCTCTAAGCATCTAAGAGTTTATTTTTTTGACCCTGGACGTTACACTTTTTATAATGAGATCCTATAATTTGTGTTGTCCTCTACTTTTTATACTCGTGACCTTTATCTTAGGATAAATTCGCGCGTAATTATTTCGTAGATATTTCTGTTATAAGAAAACCACATCTCTTATTAACTTTTTCTCCGTCTAAATATCCTCAAGATAGTAAATATATAGACTTTTTAAAAACTCTGAGTCTCTAGGAGAAATATCTCTGAATCTCACACATGAACCATCCCGCCTTCATAAACCTCTTTCGTGAGCGTTGATTTTTCATCAGTCTGGATACTCTCAAATATCTCCTACTAAAATAGCCCGCGTAGTATCATCGTAATATTATTTATTTTTCGAATTTTTTTTCCCTTTCTGGGTTGATAGGTAACAACAGGTCTTGTATAAATTTATTCGAAATATTTAAAAATGTATTCAATATGTTTCTTGCGTGGAAATACCCTCTATTTGCAGTTCTTCAGTCTTTTAAGTGTTCTTTGTAACTCTTTAACTATAATTTTGGCCGCTTTATTTTAACTCTTTCGAAATGTGTTGTACCTATAACCTCTGTCATACTCTGTAAAACTATTCTTCGAAACTCTTTGGCCTAAATAATACTTCTGTCCCCTTCAATCTAGTCCATCTCAATTTGAGGCATCGTGCTTTATTTCTTCATTTATAATTTTTCTTTGTACAGCTGTGCAATCGCACAGTCTTTGATTTTTTTACATCTTTTACAAACAAAATAACCCCCTTAACCATAAGTTCCTGGAATAATGGAAATATACACATAATCCTCACAGAAGAATAATTATTGATAAGCCCGTATTGTAAGATTTCTATTTTCTTTCATATCTGTCAAATCTAAACTCGCATACATTATCCTAAATGTGAGGAGCTATGGTTTTCCGTGCGGGAAATTTTTTTCGTATAGGTTTCTGAAGGGTAAAAGCATCCTCCCCCTCTCGCTTCTAAAGATATTTCTTTTTACGCAATATCACCTTTTCTATTAATTTAGAAGGAAACACTTTGTTATGCTATTTAACCAAAAAATATAAACATACATACCATAAAAAAAAACACCGTGAGTATTACGTACTGACCTGTACATCACATCAAAGTAATCAATTTAAACTCGACCTCTTCCTAGCCTCATCGATTAACAATGCAATTACAATAAAAATTATATTCATTTATAATGAAAGGGATAATAAAAAAAAACAAATTGAAAAGATACGAAAATATTTTATTTTCTAATTTACAAATAATATTAAATAATAACTATTTTTAATTACAAGTCTAAAAACAACAGCAAGTGTATACAGAAAGATAACACATAGCTTATATATACATATAATTTATTTAATTACAAATAATACAATCATATAAAATTACAATAAATATTTGGGACTATTATATACCATTTGAGCAATGTATGTTTTTTTCTTATATCTTTCCTCAACGTTGAACGTGAATGATTTTCTACTGCTTATCAGCTTTATCTAATCTGATGCAAAGAAGTAACCAGAGGACTTGTCGTCTAGAGCCATTGGAATTTATTAATCCAATCCCGTAAATCTTTTGTTTATTCTTGGATTTAAGTCCTTTAGGAACATAATTAAGTCTGAACGTTCTTGTTGATCCTGTTCCAATCCTGCTACAGGATGGGATCCTTCTTCTACCAATCACGGAGAGATCGGCTATCAAGTCAACAAATATTCGATCCAGCTATGACCTTCTCCGTCATAGTGAATTTATGACCAATTCTTCCATGTAATTCTGGGTCTTTTTAAAATAATTTATAAGAGTCTATACCGTTTCTTACTCCCATGGTAACTTTTCCTTGAGTACATGTTTAAAATTAAATCTTCTCTTTCACTATCGGGAACTTAGTATTTGGTGCTAGAACTGAATCTTCTTTAGGTGAATTAAATAAAGCTTTTAGATCTACTAATTTTGTATACGCAGTTTGATATAGGATTCTTTTTTCATGAATGTATAACATCAAATTTAATATTAATATTGAATGCTAGTTCCTTTCTCAGTAATTTAATTTATCTGTTTTCAACTTGCGGATCTATAACTCAAAGGCTGCTGTTGAAGAGCCAACGGTTGAATAAAAGGGTTACCTCAATACGCCAATCTGGTATGCAGTTAGGGTTTTTGATTATGGGGATTGTTATGTGTTGTTGTTGTTGCTGTTGTTGGTTGTTGTTGTTGTTGTTTGAGCTGTTGTTGTTGTTGTTGTTGGTTGTTTGCTTTGACTTTGTTTTGTTGTTGCTGTTGTTGTAGCTGTTGCAGAGGTAGGGGTCCAGTGTTATATATATTTCATCTTTCATAATGCTGTAACAGGGTATAAACCAATCCTTCTTCTCATTGACAAGTCAACCTTGGTTATCAAAAGGGGCAATAACGGCAAATATAAAGGTAGGAACACACCTCCAACTTTCTGTAATAGCTTCTTTTTATTTTTTAAGTTTTTCTTACGTTACCGGCAAGTTTTTTAATGATTTATCTATGATGACGACGTAGCCTTTAACGTCTGAGGTCTGTTTAAAGAGAAATTTCTTTTTTAATACTAGATTTAGAGCATACTTCTGCTATACATTGTAGATTTTTTCATTCTCACAGATCAAGTTTACGTTTTTTCAAAGTAGTTTCAGGTTTTTAAATTTCATCAATAAGAAAGGTATTAATAATCTCTGCTATATAATGAAAGTAGCTTCATTATTCAGTAGTATGTATACTGTTTCAATCTCGTTAGGTAAGATATTTGTCGCAGTAACACTCTATGCGTGTCTTCTGAGGATGAAGCTCACAGAGTAAATAACCGTGAGGTATCAGACGTAACTTCCCTTTATAAAAGTAACTTTTATGGAACCCCTCTTTTTTTTTTTTACGTTGAGTAAGGGACAATTTGGGTAGCCCAAAATTGAACCTGACTCATATCCCTTCTTTGTCCGAACAAGTAAAATACTGTGTGTTATGGAACTATCCCGTCATATACTTTATCTTGATGACAAAGTATTATCTGCGTTATATAAAAATACTGTGATGTTTAAATGATGTGAAGTAAAAACTGTGACAAGTATCTGCTAAATCCTCATATCAATTATGCATCAATCAAAGAAATTAAATAATTTTAAATGTCGTAAACACTGAAGAGTTTTTATGTCATATAACCTTCGTGAAATTGGATTACAATCTTGGTAATTCTTTAAACTTTATCTTGGTAAAACACTGGTAGCACCATAATGATTTAAAACAGGCTGTTTGTTTCGAAATCTCGACCATCTTTTTAACAAATGTTTAATAAACAGAAATGTTTTACCCGCACGCCTGTAGGACCAGACACAAGAGCACGGAACATAAATTTACCAACGTCCATCTTAGGATGACATCCAAACACTAATGAATAAGAAAAGGTTTGCCTTTATGTTACAAACTCGACTTTAAATAAAATTGTTTATTTTATCCTATAACTTTTAAATACACAAGAAACTTATTTTACTATAGAAAAATATTGAATTTTGAGAAATCAATAGATCAATAGAAATTGGATGAGATTGGGGAGAGGGGGAGGGCAGTTTATTTAAACCTTGATTTACTGATTCAGGTACGCGTAAACATCATAACAATTTAAATAAAAAATATGACTTGAACAAATAGATCAATAGATAATCGATCACATTTGAGTTGAATGGGATGGAGAAGGAGGGGAGGGCTAGTTAATTTACTATTAACTTGAGATATTCTAGGAGGTATGATTAGTAAAAAAACGTAACAATTATAGATTAATTTCAATGGATTGGGATGGAAGGTAGGGGAGGAATAGCTTTGAATCACTGATTCTAACTGATTTACTTGTTTTTAGGGTCTGTAAAACATAAAATTTTAATAAAAAAATCATGACTTGAATCATTAGATCAATAAATCAATATGACTTATAGTAATAGATCAATAGATCAATAGATGGAGTGGGGAGGGTGGTTGGAATGTGGTTTGATTTACTGGAATTTACGTGATTTAGGGTAATGTAAAAGACATAGCAATTTTAAATAAAAAATGACTGATCAATAATCAATAGATCAATAGATCAATAGATCAAATAGATCAATAGATCATAAGTGGAGCAGAAGAGAGTGATTGGGATTGGTGTTTTTGATTTTGTTTACTGTTATTAGGTATGTAAACGGTCGTAAATTTTAACGTTTAAAACAAAAAGAATAAATTTTTTGAACATAAAATTTTTTCAGAAAAACAAATAAATTTAAATTTAAAAAAAATATAAATAAAAAATAATACATTTTTGTGAGAAAAAAATTAGTTGATAAACTATAAAAGTACTCACTTAGTATCCACTTATAGGTCGAAAACAAGCGTAAAATAACTTTAAATTTATTAAAGAAAAACTGAAAAACACGTTTGCGTTCTCGCGGTGGTTTTCCGCCGGATCCGCGCTCGCGGGCGCACGCGCCGGTTCGCCGCCGGATGCGCCTAGCGGGCCGCGCACACAGCTCCACGCAAAAGCCCGGGGCCAGCTGTCGGAACTCTTCTTGCAGGGGTCTTCAAACCATCATATTCGAAACAAAAGTTTAAGTTGATCAGCTATCCATTTTGATAATTTATATGTAACGGAGACCCTTCAATATTGTATTTAATTATATATAATCAATATTTACTCACTAGCACCAGCAAACTATTCGTAAGCCAGCCACGTGTGATATATACACCGGTGAGTGGTTTATCCACGCGTACGGTTCCGATGATCCGGATCGAAAAACCTGATCCGAACCGTAACCTCAATATAAGAACTATATCATCTACCTTTCCTCTTTTCTTAAATTAAACAATCTCCAAATTTCAGCCTTCTATCCCGATCGATCTTTCAATTTTTAGGCAGAGGGGGGGCCCATACAACGTAGC
>JABUQX010061935.1:0-32072 GCA_015478945.1 Trachelipus rathkii
GTTCTTTGGGAACATTTAATACCCGGATGTGGGCCTCTACAAAAGGGACAAGTAATTTTTCGCGAAGTGGGAGGCGAAGAAGTAGTTCTATGTGCTTGACACTCGGCCTTCACATGTCCTTTCTTTTTGCAGTAACTGCAAAGGCCAAGGTACTTGTAGCACTCTCGCATGTTGTGTCCTCTGATATCACAGAACTCACAAACAAGATCGGAAGTTACGCGAGACGAAGTGGCGGGAGTTTCTGATGAAAGACTACGTTGGTTATCTCGATAATATCGAGAACCAGTATTATTTTTAGAAGGACTACGGGATGTACGATTTGAAGGACGAAAACTCCGGGATTGAATTGGTTTCCTGGAGTCCTCCTTCTGTTGAAGGTTTTCCACCCAATTTGGTGAAACATGATCGATGCGAATGACGGACTCAACAGTTTCATTGAGCTCGTCATGTGGTTTATCTCGAAGGGCAAGGGCATACGATTTACTAGGTGGCTTATGAGAAATATCAGAAGATTGGGAAATGGAATTGGGGAATTCAGTATTGTCTGTTTCAAGAGAATCCGCAAACTCTACGATATTTTCCCATGGTGCACGGTAAATACCACCAAGTTGTTGCATCTTGATGTATTCCCTTACACTTTTTTCAATGTAAGGAGGAAGGCTGCAAAGGAATGCAGTGCGCAGAGTTGTGCTCGCGCATGTCTAATCCGCTATACGCTCTTCGGGCAAGACATTCGAGACGGAGGGCAAACATTTTTATGCTCTCGTTTTTATACCGACGAGCGGAGTGATACTTTTGTAATTGGTACTCTTTTTTCTTTTGTTCTTCATCGTACCACCAGCGAACAAGATCATCTCTGACCGAGAAGTAATTTCGGTCATCCTTGGTGAGAGAATTTACCCTCTAGTTGTCGACCAAGAAGGCGCAACCATTGCTGAGGAGCATTTGGGTAGTGGAGGCTACAGTATGCCTCAAAGTCTGTAAGATATGCGATAAAGTCCTGATCGGCTTCGAATTTAAACTTGCCAGGATCAACAACTTTAAGTTTTTGACTATTTTTTAAAAGTTGAGTTAGAAGAACAATGGCTTCTCTCATCATGTCCAATTGCATTGTTATTTGCGGACCGGAATACATATGATGATCATGAGAATCTGATGGTGGATCAGGTCTTCCAAACGGTCATTGGTGCGGCTGAGGAGGTTGAAGAAGCGGCCTATAAAAATCGTCCCGAGGGTGATCACGGGTGTACTCACGAGAGTAATCACGAGAATAGTCGAATTGAACCGCGCGCGCTCGATTAGGAATCGGAGTATACGAATACGCTCGATCACGTGAATAGTTATCTTTATTATAATACGATTTAGGTATTTGAGAGTTATGAAGAATTTGTGAAGGAGAATGACGAAATTGAGTTTCTGATAAAAGATTTCGCTCGCGTTCACGGGAACTATGATCCTTCTCAAGACTATCCGAAGCGTAATAGTCAGAATAGTGGTTAGGATTTCGAATAGGTCGAGGAGGTAACGGAGCAAATCCAGGAGGAACGAAATTGGAAACATGAGAATTATGTAATGAAGCATGATGGTAAGTTCCATACCTGTCATATTCACGCCTTGAGAAAGGTCTTGAAAAATCAGAATCAAGTGGTCGATAAGATTCATATCCTTCCCTCTCGTCGCGTCGGAATAAAGGATGAGTAGTGTCAGAATCAGGAACACCGTGGCGTTGTTGATGCACCTTATCTTCTAAAGTGTCTTTGGCTTGTTTAAAGCAATTGAGAACTTGTTTCAAAGTTGGTATGTCAGATAAGTTCTGTAATAAGTCCTTATCGACTTCCTTTTTATCTCTCTCATCTACAGATTCAGCAGGTGAGTGAGATCGATGAGGAGACTGAGGAAATGTCGCATTTTCTTTAGGTGGATCTACAATTGCATTTGGATCCAACGCACTTGCAGAACTAATATCATCAGTTACTGCAGCAGCGACCTTATGTGAATCTTTTTCTTTGATTTGGTCTTTCATCATGTTGAAAGGACGAAGATATAAACGAAAATCGCGACGAATTAGAGTGTGAACAAAGTCACAAGATGTGAATTAAGCGCAACCCGACAAGAGAAACAAAGTCCCTGTTCGGGCGCCAATTCAATTTGTATTTATGTAACGGAGTGTAAAAATTTAATTTTACACACCGTAAGTTTGGGAATGTCAAATCAATTTTTAGAATATCTAAAGTTAAAAGAATTATCCTATCAACGTTTACAACTGATGAAACACTCAATTTACCTGAGAGGGTTGAAGCCTTGGTGACCGAGACAGCCCTAAATGAGGAATTACTGAGGCAGGCTGAAGTTTTCACCGGCTCCAACAGCTTTTCTTCTAACTAGTCCAAGGAAAACAAGTCTCTGGACTTTGCTTAGCTGTCACTGTTGCGCTTTCCAAGAAATTGAGAGATAACATAAACAGTTATATAAATATTAATTATGCCCTTTACAATTATTAAAGGGCAAATTGAGAAAAGAGAACAACCGAACGACGAATATTGTCAATATTCAAGACAATAAAATATGGTATTAAATAAATGATGAAACTAAGTTTTGTTTCAGTACTTAGAATTATGAACAAGGAAAAAACTTAAATAAATGATTTAAGAGCAATATAACGAACAATTTTCAGGTTCAGCTATATTACTACAAGATTAATTTTTAAACCAAAGTTTGAATTGTTATTCAGAAAAAAACGTCAGACCGAAGTCTGAAACTGAAGGTTGAAACGTGACCCAAAATAAATACGTGATCCAAAAATGAAACTTCAGACCGAAGTTTAAAACTGAAGTTTGAAACTCAAATCCAAAGTCTGAAACTGAAGATTAAAACTGAAGGTTTCGAATTCTCTTTTAGACCAAACATTAAAACCTAGAAAGATAATAACGGGAATTAATTTAATTTATGAAGATTTAAAGAATTTTAAAGTTATGATTAATTATTTTCTATCTATTAACGTAAGAATAACGGCGATTATTATTTATTTTAACTTTTTAACTAAGAATCGTATTATTTCATTAACATACTTACCCCTTCGAAGATAGGGGTTTATGTTAATATTTCGTCGATGACGGAGAACAGCGTTGATTGAAAATTGAATTGAATGAACTGTAATGTTTATTAAAGGAATACGATAAGTTTATAATTTAATCTTTGCTAACGTTTATAATTAAATTACGTTTACATAGGCTCAAATCAATGTGAATGCTTATTTTATAAGAACGTAAGGACTAACCTTGGTAAGTATCCAATTAACGTGTGTCGCAATCTGCACACTTTAAAGACTTGTAAATAATGGAAATATTTAACAAAAATAAATTAAAGAAAACAATTGTTTCTCAATTAAACTGGAAAACATTTAAAGTAAGTAATTAATTTGTTAAGGGACAAAGTTGGCACATGTAATATAAAGAAATAAACAGTACAACTGATCCAACCCACAAAACTTTTTTAGACACAGTAATTTGTCTACTCTATTGAAAGTATAATTATGGATCAGTTGTAAAATTTAATTTTTGGTATCTTATTACCAGGAGTGAATGCAAGCACCCCTACATTCCTCCCAGCCAAGATTAAGCTCCCCCCATTTTAAAGTTCAAGTTATTACTTTAACGAAACAAAATAGGGAAGGCTAAAAGAACGAGTGGTATGATTTAATTAAACGCGATGATTTTAAGAGGATTACAACGTATATCCAAGACTGAAATTTTCATCAGACCTTGGGTAATGTATTCCAGAAAATTAAGAATATAGACCTGCGGTATGAACAAAGGCAGAATTTGCACCTTTCCTGTTGTGCACTGTAGTTTTTCTGAGATAACATCTTTCGTTGCAGAATGTTAACCAACACACTTACAATCCATAACTTTGGTAGTATTTTTAATCAATACACACAAAACAGCTCAACAGGAACCGAGTTGACATAGGATAAGACAGAAGACCTTTACAGGACAGACTGAGGATGGAATAAATAAATAAGATTAATATATGGCAATGATAATTTTTCAAAATAAAAGAATAAGAAATAAACAATATATAAAAATGAGATAATTAATAAATAGCCTCAAAATTTACTTGGCTGTTAACATGCTGTGATTTTATGGCTGGCATTTGCCTTAGCTTTAACAGTCTGGATAAGCCCACTAGTGGCTAACATAACATATTCCCAATTCTATAAATTTATATACATTTATATAAATTATATAAGTTCCTAAGAGCCTAGTAAACATCTTACAGAAAAGCCTATTCTTAAGTATTTTATGAAGTTAGAAGGTATGATTTTTTTCTTAAATAAAGAGTTTAAATTTAAGAGAAGTGGTTTAAGACTTCTTGCAGATAATTTTAATAAAATACTGTTGAGATTATTAAAATTATTAAGAGTATTAACGAATTTAACGAGAGTAAAAATACCGAAATTTAACGAAAATAAAATGCAATGGACCTTATCAAAATCCATGACATGAATTACCGAATTCAAACGAAAGTAATTTCAATAAAATGCGATTGAAATTATTAAAATTAATGAAATCGCGTGAGAAATCGATTGATCGCGTTAACTAAAAATTGAGAAAATTTAACCAACCGCAGACTAGTAATTACAGTCTACGGAAGTGGCCATCAAATAGTTATAATGAATGCCACCTACACATTTCAGGTAGCAGGGATCATTCGTAAACCCGGAGCCATGTATAATGGGTCGCGGATTATTGTAATACATATAAACAGGGGTTTTATATAACTCTGTAAAGGCTGTGATTACTTCCGGAATTGGTAATTGTCCTGGAAATTTCAATAACCGGAGTCTTTTAGGTAAATGGTTTCCTTGAATTTTATATTTTATAGGATTTTTTTGAAGTTCTTGGATCAAAATATCACGAATATCAAAATGGCGATCTTGAGTACTATACAGAAAAATCGAAAAGCACCTATACAGTGAGTCACCCCCACCTGGTATTTCGATTTGAAAATAACCTTTGGGAAGGAATTCAGGTGAACCACCGTCGGTGATGAGTTCTGTATTTTCATCTATGGGAGACCGAGAGAGAGCATCAGCCACAACATTTTTTGTGCCTGAAATGTACCGAATTTCAAAATCATATTCATCGAGCTCTTCCATAGTTCGGGCTAATTTGCCATCTACCAAACTCATATTTTGTAAGTAAATGTGAGGCATATGGTCAGTGAATATGATGAATTTAACACCGCGAAGAAAAGGACGGAGAGATTTTACAGCCCACCGCAAGGCAGTGAGTTCTTTATCAATGACTCCATAATTTCGTTGAGCACCATTGAAGGTCATGGAAATGAATGCGATAGGTTTTCGCTCATCTCCTTGAATTTGAGAAAGACAAGTTCCAGCACCCACATCAGAAGCATCCACAGGTAGATCTAAAGGGGACACATCAGGACTGTAGTCAGGGAATCCCAAGAGATACGGATCCACTAAGGCTTGCTTAAGTTTCTTGAAAGCCTGTTGACACTCAAGAGTCCAGTTTACGGATTTACTCCCGGTCTGGCAAGATAATGGCTTGCTAATTTGCGAACAGTTTGGGATGTGTCTCCTATAGAAATTTACCATCCCGAGGAACTGACGGAGATTTTTAACTGTAGTAGGTATAGGAAAGTCTAACGCCCCTTTAATATTTTTCATAAGGGGAGCGATTCCCTTAGGGGAAATGTGGTGACCTAGGAACTCCACCTCAGTACGACAAAGGTGTGTTTTACTGGGTTTTAATTTATACCCATTCTTTTCTAAAGCTATTAATACAAGTTCCAAGGTATGGAAATGATCTTCCACAGTTCTTCCAAGGATGATAATGTCATCTAAATACACCATCACCTTGGACCATGGTAATTCATTCAAAGCTAACATCATACCGCGTTGAAAGGTTGCGGGACCATTCCTCACTCCAAAAGGCATTTTTACATATTCATACTGCGCGAATGGAGTAGAGAATGCCGTTTTTTCGATACTATCCGGATCCATATTTACCTGGTAATATCCACGGGCCAAATCTATAGTAGAGAAATATTTATTCCCATGCATGTTATAAATCATGTCGGTGAGATTAGGTAAAGGAAAAGAATCTGGTTTTGTGAGATTATTTAGTTTCCTGTAATCAATGCACAAACGAAGTTTTCCATCGGGTTTTCTTACTGGAACTACAGGGGCTGAGTACGGAGATTTACTGGGCCGGATAATTTTCTGCTCCAAGAGTTCTTTACATTGATTTTCAATTTCCTGGGCAAGTGGACCCTGAAAACGACGTACGGGTATCCTTACTGGCCGAGAGTTTTCTAATTCAATTGAGTGGGTGATTTTCTTTGCAATTCCCACATCATGATCTCCCAAACTGAGAACTGATTTGTGTTTCAGGAGAATATCGACGAGTACTTGCTTTTGGGATTCAGATATAGGAATATCGGAAAAATGAAAATCTGCTTGTATTTTAGCAACATCCCATCTTTCAGTTACAGGTGCAGATATACTAGATGGAGCATTTATTAATTTTACATTTATCTGGAGAGGATCTTCCTCCTTAAGTGAAAAACCCTGACCAATTACAGTATTTTTCCATAGGTAGACAGGTCTATCTGAGCTATTCATAAGAGCTATTTGACTGGGAAGGGATAGATCCAATACCCCAGAAACTGGGTTTATATTACCCATCGGAATACCCCGAAACCCGATCAAGGTAGAGAAAGGCGAAGGCGAAGAAAGTAAGGAAGGGCAAGCAACATCCACTAACCGACACGCATAAGGGGATATATTAACCGAGTGGATATTAACACAATCGAAAAAAGGTATGGAGGAACTTTCGTCTTTAGCTATACTCTGTAATTTATTTTGTACCCAACGGACTAAACACCTGTCAGTCAAGTCGGGCAATAATGCATTATCTTTTAATGCGGCAGCTCCCAGAATAACTGAATACGGCATCATTTCTGCCGGAATCACTAAAAAGATTATGGGCTTAGTAGAATAATTACTATCATAGAAAAACAGAGGGGATTCTATATAAGAGGTTATGGGAATAATATGATCTCGTACCAACCCACTTATAGATTTGATCCTAATTTCAGAGGATGGTTGCAAAAGGACATTCTTCAATTGGTCATCAAGTAGTGTAGTACTTATAAGACTTACTCCAGCACCACTGTCAACCATACATTCAGTAAACCCGGAGCTGTTTGGGGAAAAAGAAACCGAGAGTAACAAAGGGTCAGTTGTGGAAAATCTAAAATTTATTCTTCCATTAGAGGAATCGTCAGGCTGTGTTAACGTAAGATCCGTAGCTAAGGGAACGTCAGTTGATCTATGATCTATGTTAGTAACAGTATTAGTAGTTTTAAAGTCCGTAATTGAGTCCATCACTGGGGTCATCTCCTCAGAATGACTCTCTTCTGGGGAGACTAGTAGTTTAACTCCCCGGGAGGTGATGGACTAATCCCTCGACATCGTCCTTCATAGTGTGGTTTCCCACAGCAGTCGCATGGATCGAAAAAGCGTCGTTGCGGAAGGGGTTTGTCATCAGGTCGTGATGTCGGAGGTTGTGAATCGTAATTTACGTCAGTAGTGTTAGTAGGAGGATGAGTATAAATCTTTTTTACTGCTCCCGTTAAGAGCTCGCGAGGAGAACGTTCGGTCGGAGGTCTAGAGTCAGCTGTCTCTTGTCTAGGAGGTGTTCTTTGGGAACATTTAATACCCGGATGTGGGCCTCTACAAAAGGGACAAGTAATTTTTCTAGAAATGGGAGGCGAAGAAGAAGTAGTTCTACGTGCTCGACACTCGGCCTTCACATGTCCTTTCTTTTTGCAGTAACTGCAAAGGCCAAGGTACTTGTAGCACTCTCGCATGTTGTGTCCTCTGATATCACAGAACTCACAAACAAGATCGGAGGTTACGCGAGACGAAGTGGCGGGAGTTTCTGAAGAAGAACGACTACGTTGGTTATCTTGATAATATCGAGAACCAGTAGTTTTATTAGGAGGGCTACGGGATGGACGATTAGAAGGACGATAACTCCGGGATTGAATTGGTTTCCTGGAGTCCTCCTGTTGAAGGTTTTCCACCCAATTTGGTGAAACATGATCGATGCGAATGACGGACTCAACAGTTTCATTGAGCTGGTCATGTGGTTTATCTCGAAGGGCAAGGGCATACGATTTACTAGGTGGCTTATGAGAAATATCAGAAGATTGGGAAATGGAATTCGGGAATTCAGTATTGTCGGTTTCAAGAGAATCCGCAAACTCCACGATATTTTCCCATGGTGCACGGTAAATACCACCAAGTTGCTGCATCTTGATGTATTCCCTTACACTTTTTTCAATGTAAGGAAGAAGGCTGCAAAGGAATGCAGTGCGCAAAGAGTCATGCTCACGCATATCTAATCCGCGATACGCTCTTCGAGCAAGACGTTCAAGACGGAGAGCAAACATTTTTATGCTCTCGTTTTTATGTCGACGAGCGGAGTGATACTTTTGTATTTGGTACTCTTTTTTCTTTTGTTCTTCGTCGTACCACCAGCGAACAAGATCGTCTCTGACCGAGAAGTAATTTCGGTCATCCTTGGTGAGAGAATTTACCCTCTAGTTGTCGACCAAGAAGGCGCAACCATTGCTGAGGAGCATTTGGGTAGTGGAGGCTACAGTATGCCTCAAAGTCATTAAGATACACGATAAAGTCCTGATTGGCTTCGAATTTAAACTTGCCAGGATCAACGACTTTAAGTTTTTGGCTATTTTTTAGAAGTTGAGTTAGAAGAACAATGGCTTCTCTCATCATGTCCAATTGCATTGTTATTTGCTGACCAGAATACATATGAGAATCGTGAGAATCTGATGGTGGATCAGGTCTTCCAAATGATCGTTGGTGCAGCTGAGGCGGTTGAAGAAGCGGCCTATAAAAATCGTCCCGAGGGTGATCACGGGTGTACTCACGAGAGTAATCAAATTGATCGAATTGATCCGCACGTGCTCGATTAGGAACCGGAGTATATCACGTGAATAGTTATCTTTATTATAATATGATTTAGGAAATTGAGAGTTATGACGATTTTGTAAAGGAGAATGACGAAATTGAGTTTCCGATAAAAGATTTCACTCACGTTCACATGAATAATAATCCTTCTCGATCCTATCTGAAGCGTAATAGTCAGAATATCAGTTAGGATTTCGAATAGGTCGAGGAGGTAACAGATCGAATCCAGGAGGAACGAAATCGGAATTATGAGAATTATCTAATGAAGCATGACGGTAAGTTTCATACCTGTCATATTCTCGCCTTGAGAAAGGTCTTGTAAAATCAGAATCGAGTGGAGGATAAGATTCATATCCTTCCCTCTCGCTGCATCGGAAAAAAGGATGAGTAGTGTCAGAATCGGGAAAACCGTGGCGTTGTTGATGCACCTTATCTTCTAAGGTGTCTTTGGCTTGTTTAAAGCAATTGAGAACTTTTTTCAAAGTTGGTATGTCAGATAAGTTCTGTAATAAGTCTTTATCGACTTCCTTTTTATCTCTCATCTACAGATTCTGCAGGTGAGTGAGATCGATGATGAAGACGAGGAGACTGAGGAAATGTCTCTTTCTTTAGGTGGAGCTACGATTGCATTTGGATCCAGCGCACTTGCAGAACTAATATCATCAGTTACTGCAGCAGCGACCTTATGTGAATCTTTTTCTTTGATTTGGTCTTTCATCATGTTGAAAGGACGAAGATATAAACGAAAATCGCGACGAATTAGAGTGTGAACAAAGTCACAAGATGTGAATTAAGCGCAACCCGACAAGAGAAACAAAGTCCCTGTTCGGGCGCCAATTCAATTTGTATTTATGTAACGGATTGTAAAAAGTTAATTTTACACACCGTACTTTTGGGAATTTCAAGTCAATTTTTCGTAGAATATCCAAAGTTAAGTGAATTATCCTATCAACGTTTACAATTGATGAAACACTCAATTTACCTGAGAGGGTTGAAGCCTTGGTGACCGAGACAGCCCTAAACGAAGAATTACTGAGGCAGGCTGAAGTTTTCACCGGCTCCAACAGCTTTTCTTCTAACTAGTCCAAGGAAAACAAGTCTCTGGACTTTGCTTAGCTGTCACTGTTGCGCTTTCCAAGAAATTGAGAGATAACATAAACAGTTATATAAATATTAATTATGCCCTTTACAATTATTAAAGGGCAAATTGAGAAAAGAGAACAACCGAACGACGAATATTGTCAATTTTCAAGACAATAAAATATGGTATTAAATAAATGATGAAACTGTTTTGTTTCAGTACTTAGAATTATGAACAATGAAAAAAAAACTTAAATGATTTAAGAGCAATATAACGAACAATTTTCAGGTTCAGCTATATTACTACAAGATTAATTTTTAAACCAAAGTTTGAATTGTAATTCAGAAAAAAACGTCAGACCGAAGTCTGAAACTGAAGGTTGAAACGTGACCCAAAATAAATACGTGATCCAAAAATGAAACTTCAGACCGAAGTTTAAAATTGAAGTTCGAAACCTCAGACCAAAGGCTGAAACTGAAGATTAAAACTGAAGGTTTCGAATTCTCTTTTAGACCAAACATTAAAACCTAGAAAGACAATAACGGGAATTAATTTAATTTATGAATTTTTAATGAATTTTAAAGTTATGATTAATTATTTTCTATTAACGTAAGAATAACGGCGATTATTATTTATTTTAACTTTTTAACTAAGAATCGTATTATTTCATTAACATACTTACCCCTGCGAAGATAGGGGTTTGTTAATATTTCGTCGATGACAGAGAACAGCGTTGATTGAAAATTGAATTGAATGAACTGTAACGTTTATTAAAGGAATACGATAAGTTTATAATTTTATCTTTGCTAACGTTTATAATTAAATTACGTTTACATATGCTCAAATCAATGTGAATGCTTATTTTATAAGAACGTAAGAACTAACCTTGGTAAGTATCCAATTATGGGTCTTGTACGCAATCGCGCAATCTAAAGGCTTATTATGATTAATGGAATTATTTTAACAAAATAAATTTAAGAAAACAATTGTTCCTCAATTAAACTGGAAAACATTTAAGTTAAGTAATTAATTTGTTAAGGGACAAAGTTGGCACATGCATAATAAAGAAAATCAAACAGTACAACCTGATCCAACCACAAAACTTTTTTAGACACAAGTAATTTGTCTACTCTATTGAAAGTATAAATTATGGATCAGCTTGTTAAAATTGGAATGTGTTTTTGGTATATCTTATTACCAGGCAGTTGAATGCAAGCACCCCACATATATTACCGTATATATATATATATATATATATATATATATATATATATATATATATATATATATAATATATATAATATATATATATATATATATATTATATATATATATATATATATATATTATTATATATTGTGTTCTGTTCCATTATAACTTTGTAAAATTTTTAATTTATGTCGTTTTCTCTCTAAGATTTGCGCGAGCAAAAATTTTAGCATAAGTCGAAATGAAATTGATATATAAACCGTGATGTTGAGATACTCCTTCAGACAGTCATAAAAATAAACAATAAGAATCAGAAGAAAATAAATTCACTCAAAGATACTCTCTCCAGAAATCCTCCTGGCAAGAGAGATAAACTTTCAAGGGAACAAGGCTGCGACTTGAATTCGATCACATTTTCGCACTAAACGGAAGAGGCAGCAGCGCAATGTGGAAAACGCGCTAAAAATGGCTGAAGACTACCAATTCGCCTTACGAAGAGAGTATCTCAACAGAAGGGACTTTTGTTACTTTTTACTTTCATTTGATATTTTACTTATGTTGAATAAAAGCATCATTTCAAATATAGATTTCTCTACATTACCATCCTCTTATATAGGGTGCTTGCTCTTAAAATAACCCACCAACTTAGCAAGTCGTTACCCTATATAATTGGTGAACCCGGAGTAGAAAACCCAGAACTTCAATCCAATTCCCCCCCCCCCCATTTTGATTAAAAAAAAAAAAAAAAAAAAAAATAAAGAAAAAGGAAAACTAAATGAAAACTAAAATTCCTATCAGAACACTCGAAGAAAATGACTCAAACAGCCAACGAACATTATCGATACTGCACTTCAATTTTCATTCATTTTGGATTATGGTCTTCACCTGTTCACAACTATCACAGTTCGAGGATTCATCGCTACTTTTTTTTTTTTTTTTTTTTTTTTTTTTTTTTTTTGTGACATTAGCAAGAATTTTTACAGTACGGATTTCTTTCATCATTTCAAGTTTGGATTATGGGCAAATTCATTTTGGATTCCACTAGAACTCTGATTCCTTTTCGAAATCTAAATGGTTCGTGACCTCTCCCTTTTTATGTATGAAGAAATTTTTTCAAATAAAAGACCTAAATTTCAAGGCAACTTCGCCTCTACATATGAACTTCCTTTACGGTGATTTCTTTCATCATTTAAGTTTGGATTATGGGCAGAAATTCATTTTGGGATTCCACTAGACGAACTCTGATTCCTTTTCGAATTCTAAATGTTCTGTGACCTCTCCCTTTATGTATGAAGAAATTTTTCAATAAAGGACCTAAATTTCAAGCAACTTCGGCTCTACATATTGTCAAGCAATGTGTCTCTCGTAACTACAGCTTTGAAAACTATTTACGTGCGCATGGATCAAATCATGGATACATTAGAAACGCCTTATACTGGACCTTTCCTTGGATTCAACGGTTCGTTCGATGTGGCTATTTAACTTGTGAATAATTCAATTGTTTCAAATCAATAATTATTATGTATAAACATTTTTGTATTTTTATGCAATTAAATGTTTGTATGTTTGTTTATATCTAACGGATAAAACCAAATATGCTTGTGTTTAAAAGCACCTTTTCAGTTTCTTATTATATTAACATTATTTATATTTTTATGTATTTCAAATATTTGTTATATATATGTTTAGATCTTCGATGTAACCAATTATGCTCGGTATTTTAATATTCTTTCAAATTTCATGTATACATTTTGCTTTTAAATGTTTGATGATCTACTTATGTCTTCAGACATAATTAGATATGTTTGCATTTGGAAGTATAACTATGTAGTATTTTAGTTATTATGTTTACCCCATTGAAATGTTTTATATGGTTGTGCGCTGGTAAATATCCACAAATATGTATACATTGAATGAAGGTAAATTTTTATATCTTGCTATAATTATTATAACATACTTCTCACTCCGTGTTTAGCGCAGGATTTTATGACTAAGCAGATAACTGGTTGTTAAAATTTTAATTTATGTCGTACTTATGCCAAGATTTGCGCGAGCAAAATATTTGAGCATTAAGTCGAAATGAAACTGATATATAAACCCGTGGATGTGAGATTACCCTTCAGTCAGTCAGATAAAATTAATAATAAGAATCAGAAGAAATAATTTCACTCAAGATACTCTCTCTCCAGAAATCCTCCCGGCAAGAGAGATAAACTTCAAGGAAAGGGCTGCGACTTGAATTTCGATCACAAATTTTCGCACTATACGAAGAGTCAGAGGCAATTGTGGAAAACGCGCTGGAAAGGCTGAGACTACAATTCGCCTACGAGAGAGAGTATCTCACAGAAGGACTTTGTTACTTTATACTTGTCATTGCATATTTATACTTATTGTTGAATAAATGCATCATTTCAAATATGATTTCTAATTACCATCCTTTATATAGGGTGCTTGGCTCATTAAGAAGCCACCAACTTAGCAAAAACTACCTATATATATATATATTATATATATATAACTTATATATATAATATATATAAAGACATATATTTTTAAGTATAAAGTTATAAAGTTTCAAAATATCTAAGATATTATAAATATTATATATTATATATATATCACCACAGTGGACCTCGTGTGGACCCGGGTAATTGTAATATATATATATATACTATATTAATATATTATATATATGGATATATATATATATATATATAATATATATATACTCATGGACTATATATATAGTAATATAATATATATATATATATATATATATAAGGAAATGAAGAATAATTATTGACTTTCGTAATTTACTGCTTGCAAGAACAAATGCCCATAAGAAGAACGGATTTTTATTGACAAAAAATATGGGAACGAAAAAGTTGTTTCTTAAATTTAAATTGAAATTTATTTTCAGTATATGTGAGTCACTTCGGTTGTTAAAATATAAATTTGTTATTATGAAATTATCGCTGCGTTAACGAGCATGTGTAACAACGTTGCTGAACAAGTGTAGTAAATTTTTCGAAGTTGTTAAATATATATACTTTCAAGAGTTGACTAAGATGAAAAAAACTCGTCAAGTCTTGGAAGTATTATGGCAATAATAATAATAATTTCATAAATACAATAACGATAACAATAAAGCATAAAAAACTATAAAAATAATAATAATTAATAATAATAATAATAATGAAAGCAGTATACTAACTACAATAAAATAATAATAATAATAATAATAATAATAATAATAATTATTAATAATAATAATTATAATAATAATTACCAATAATTATTTGTAGGAATAGTCAGTCTCTGAGAATACGAAGTATTTCAAGAGAAAGACAATTTCCAATGTAAAAATACTTTATTCTCGTTCTCTATTGTAACTTGCTTTAATGATTGAAAGCAAGAAACACAATAGAAACTTGAGAAGCAAGTTTGTACATGAGAAGACTATTTAAATAATACCAAACAGCAGTAACCTCTGTTTGTGGGTTATACTACTACTACTACTTGCTCTACCACCAGGGAATACTAACTACTTATAGTACTACTGTAATAGCTACAACGACATTAACATGCATGAAATTGTTCAGCGATTTCCATTTTTCAAATTTTGACTCAAAAATTTTGGTCACATGATCAACTATTAAGACAATTTTTTAGTGTTTCCGAACAAATATTTAGTTTATATACACCTTTTGATATATATATATAAATATATATATATATCTATATATAATAATTTGCATTTCTATATCAGAGATAGATACATACGTTTCAGTAGCTAAAAATGTTTTTATATATATTTTATTATATATATATATATATATATATATATATATATATATATATATATATATATATATAAAGATTGATTTTCAATTATAATACTCAAAGGGGGAAGGTTACAAATTATATTTTTTGCAGCAAGAATCGTTTTCGTGACGACTCTTGAAAAAATCAAAATTTCACGTTTATGAAAATTTGACAAGGTTTTATTTCCGATTTTATTTTATTATTTTTAACTTTTTAGATTTTCTTAATTTTTTTTCCCAAAGGTAACTGTAACAGTTTTTTTTAAACTTTTCAAAAGTGTATCTGCAATTTTTATTTGATTTTCAGTGAGCTACAACGTTCAATTAGTTTGAAAGCAACTTGATATTGGGTCAGATGCCATTTCACATAAGCTTTGAAGTGTCTGGTCATATATACCCATTTATATTTTATAAGGATCAAATCATAGCCAATTTAATTTTATGGAGATCTGGTAATGTCTGACTTATTTATATTGAAATAGTAATTTCCGCACTGTAGTTTTTTCAATTTCTAAATTCTGATAATTTTCTACATTTTGTTTTTCTCGATTTAACGTTTTTACTTACTTTTATTTTTATTTTCTCAATTTAGCATTTTTACTTACTTTTATTTTTATTCTTTATTTTTTCCGACAATGTTTTACTTATAGTAAATTCTTTAATGAAATTTTCATCTTCCCTTTTTTTACTTTTATATTTTAACTTTTAGAAATTCTACCTTTGGAATTTATTATTAAAATTTTTACCTTTCGATTTTTGGTTCGCAAACTTTACAAATAAGTTGTTACATTTGAAGTGTGCGAGTTTACAATTTGTATGTTTAAAAAAAAAAAAAAAATTAGTTTACATGGCATTGTTTACTATAAATGTTGACAATATTATACTTTTATTTTTCTCCGAAAAATGAGTAGATAAGAAAGTTCAAAACCTCGTAGAATCTCCATTCCTAACTTGATAACTGGACTCTATTTTTTAAACCGAATTGAGAAAGTGATTTGAAAGTTGATCAGCGCGGATATTTGAAGTTCGGTGATAGAAACCAAATAACAAATAAGCATACGCTAATCAGATTAATTCAAATCTGAGAACTATTCTATGAAAAATATCGTGACCTTATATGCAAATTTATGGGCCTACTATCAACGAGACTTGTTCTAACTGGAATGAGACTCGAAGAAGGGGCTAAATTTACATATAAGAACACAAAGTTTATCAAAAAATGAAATAAGAACGAATCAAAAAATGAAATGAGAACGAATCAAAAAACTGAAGCATTTTTTCTATACATCCGAAAGGATGACCAATGACCAATGGTCATTAGTAGGGAATCCTAACGGTTTGTCCAGAAGGCATTGATACAAACATACCTATGTAAAATCCTATGAGTACCATATAAAGAAGTGAAAATTGGCGCTTCCCTCCCTGATCAAAAAACAAAAAGCATCAAAGGGAGCCTACTGGAGATGGTGGTCACTTCCAAAAGAGTGATGTCACCCTAAAAAAAGGAAAGTGAAATCCGTCTGAAGGATAGATTTTATCAAAAATGATGTAACGTTGGAACTCGGGAACGCAAGCTAAATTGGACAGAGTTCTTTCAAGCAAGCAGTATGATTAAAAAATGTGTGAAGCGTCGCTTGTGACCGTTCCTTTTATACTCAATGGAAGGGTTGCCGAAGCGGTTGGCAGCGAGTAATTAATCGAAAAAGCATTAACTTGAATTACTAATGCTAAAGTTATAATTTTAATGCCAAAAGATAGCAAATTTAAAACTATCTATTACATAAATAATTCATTGAATAAATCAATGTAGATTTGGCTAAAAATTACTAAAAGTTTACAATATCAACTTTTAGCAACTATATCCTGTTTGAAACTTGTGATTTTAATTCTCATAGAAATTAATTAATAAATTTAAATTTTTAATTAAAGATAATTATCAATTTAAACAACAATCAACAGATTCAGTAATTTTTCCTTATCATTTTGATGTTAAACTCGAATTTGTAAAATAAATATGAAGCATAATATGTTGAAGTTTCAACTTGGAAAAAATGAGAGGTCAAATGACCTAAAATTTTTGACCATCTCGTTCAGAGAGGTCAATTAAATTTATACAGATGGAAGATTGAAATGTGAGGAGTATATTAACACTTTTCTCCCCTCCCAAAGTCAACTTAAACTGGAGAAATTTGAGGAGCAAATTTTCAAAAATGCATTTTTATTCCAAAAAATAGAAGCCTAATTTAACATGTGGTTAATACGCTTCTAATTAAATAATTATGACTTTGATTAGTTTCAAAGTTTGTAACCAATATGTATATATAAATATAATAAATGTGAACCTTAAAATTTTTTTGGCTCAATAGGAATAGATTATTTCCAGAGCTGTGTAATGAGTTAATGACTTTTTGTTTTTTAAATATTGAAACTGCATAAAAGGTATTAGTTTATATGATATTTATATAATATATATTATATAAAATTTATATAATATACTATAATATATATTTAATATAAATTAATGTGTTAACAACTTTGATCCGATGCCTTTTAGAACACTGATCACTTTACTCGGAAAAAATAATAATATTATATATAATTATATATATATATAAATATATATATATATATATATATATATATATATATATATATATAATATATATATATTATATATATTATATATATAATATAATATTATATATATATATATATAATATATATAATAATATGATAGATAGATAGATAGATATATATAAATATATTATATATAGATATATCAAGATAGTAATATAGTATAATATAAAATAATATATAATATATATATATATCATATATATATATATTATTTGAAATTTACATAATTTTTGGTTGAAACTTGTTATAATTGTTGTTCGGGATGTAAATAAAGGGAATATGCAAGAAATTTTCTTCAAATATAAAAGGGGGGATGTTCCAGCCCCTAACCCCATTTTTAGGGGTTACAGGTAACCCAGAAGTCTCAAACTTGAGACTTTTACTATTCAAAGGAAGAAAAATCAATATTGCAATTTTCAAGGGCGTAGCCCAATTATAAAGGATACTTTACTCCTATGATTAAAGATCCAAAGCAAAAAAAAAAGTTACCTTTTGACAAAAAAAATGATTGCATTGCTCCTAGTTGAATAACTTAAATAATAAGAAAATGATGGTCAATGTAATCACGACTCCCTCAACCACAATTTCAGACCAACTACTCGCGAATACAATCATTTGCACCCATTATAAATACTGGCCACAAAGTGGCAGATGGAAATTATAAATAATTTACAACAGAGAGCCTGGCCCTGAATGGTTTTCCTTCCAGAGGTTCCGTCATGTTCATCTAACATCCTCAGCTTTTCTCCTTATCTTATACAACAGAATCTGAGTGGAGGGTGTCCACCCTCCTGTTTGTTTGACATCATCTGTCATACCCATTCCAAAACCTGAAAGGGACCCAACATCCACTTATATACTTCCAATATAAACTATCTTAACCTGCAGCACATACAAGCTGATGGAGAGAATGGTCTCTTTCCGCATCGTTCCTACATTGGAATAGTTACATGCATTTTATAGCTATCATTTTGGTTTCCGTTACCGTCACTCTTCACATGATCCTCTCCTTTGTTTTGACCGCGACGTTAGTGAGGCATTCGCCTTTCATAAACTGAATCTAGCAGTTTTTTTTTTTATCTTGAAAATTAATAATCAATAGAGGGTGAGAGTTCTGCTAAACCTTCACTCCATTGGCTTCAGGACATCCTCCAATCTTCCTTTAATCCATGATGTCGAATTGTTCATTTTAAGTCTGGTGCTGCACCATTCTTTTAAGACATTTTGCCATGGAAGAAGGAACGCCGCAGGACAGTGTGTTGAGTGTATTGCTTTTCGCAATAGGTTTCAATGGAGTGATCGATAATATCCCAAACTCGATCTGCTAATCTTTCTATACTACGATCTTGCACTGTATGCAACGGGCAAAACTTCATTGTACGATATATCAGCTTCAACTAGCCATTGACAAAGTTACTTACTGGTATAGTGCACGTGGTTTCAAGTTCTCCACTTCAAAAACAAAAGTCACGTTCTTCCACAGAAACTACCCACGAGAAAGACAAATTTATTCGCCTCCTGTATTACGTCCGTATGGCTCCCCTATCCACGTGAAGTCAACTGTGAGATTCTTAGATTTGTTACTCGATGAGTGCCTTAATTGCATTCATTAAAGGAACTTCTTTTGCACGGTTGCGCGAGTTTCGTAAGATTCTTGTGGCGCAAAGCTTCGGAACGCTAAACTCCTCATAAGATACTGTCCGTCTATTTTCAGACAGAGTTCCCTCCAGTAAGTGATTCTGGACCGTTTACGTTTAAGGGTTATCAATCTCGCTGAGGTTTCACCAATAGATTACTTAGAAGTAGTTGAGATTCGGAGGAAATAATAAGTTTTCCAATAAACATGCAAGTTACCTTCGACCGAATAATGGAATACTACTAATTGAATTTATATTATTACCCCGAGCATTTGTTGTTACTTTAGACTTCTATAAATTTTAAGGAAGTGATGTTCTCAAATATGTCCAGGATTCTATGGTCCTCTAACTATATTTACAAGTAGCTATGAAAACATAAAACAAAAACTAATTAAAACTCCATTCCTAGAAAAGGTTGTTAGCAGTATAAAAGTGTTAGTCCTTCCAACACAGTATTACTAGCAATTTATTATTTTGTCTTTTATCTTAACTTTGTGTCTCTGTCGCCACACCTCAAATTAAAACTCTCTTTAGTGCAATTATTATTATTATTATTATTATTATTATTATTATTATTATTATTATTATTATTATTATTATTATTATTATTATTATTATTATTATTATTATTATTATTATTATTATTATTATTATTATTATTATTATTATTAATTAGAGCTTCGGAAGAGAAATTGCAAACATCTCAGTCAGCAACAAGCTTAGATGGAAAATTGCCAACTAGGAGGTCTTTTGCAAATATATTGCATTCTGGCACCTTTCGAAGATCAATAGATGAAAATGCTCTTCCTAATGGAGGAAAACCTAACAGCAGGCGTAATTCTCTTGCTCGTGTAAGCAATTTTTTTTTTTTTTTTTAAATCAACTATTTTGGCAAAACCTATTTTATCATGTTATTTCACTAGCTCTTCTATCCTTCAAAAAATAATTGAAATAAACTGAAGAAAAATCACTCCATTATATTTCTAGTATCGTCATTAAAATTTAGAAATTCCTTACCTGAGAAAAGAATTATCTTTTAAATTATACTATAATATTTTTGTTTTATTATTTTATTATATACTTATATCCCTATTACTGGACCATACAACCATCCCATGAATAAATAAAATTCTTATCTCTCTCTAATTAATATCTTATTTTATACTTTTTTTATTATAAATCTAATCGAAAACAAAATAATTACAATTTATTTATATACAATTTGAAGGCCAAATTGTTTCCAAATAAGTAGAAAGCAATAATATTAAATGGAGAATAATTTTTTTCGTTTTATTAGATGGGCTCTCAACTCTTTTCATTATTCTCATATATATATTTTAAAATTATCCCTTTACATAAGTAAATAGTACGTTATTACAGATTGATATTGAAAGTGACACTGAAATTCGCGAAAAGCGTGTCTTAAATTTAGACCTTCTTAAAAAACTGCCAGAAGGGGCTGAGGCAACTGCTGTTCTTGTAGGTGCCGTTGAATTTTTGCAGCATCCGACTATTGCTTTTGTTCGACTTGCAGAAGGTGTTATTATGGAAAACGTTGTTGAAGTACGTAACATTGCTTTCACTGTTTATTAATATAAATACTTATATCTATTGTAATATTTTGGTGTCTTTATAAGCAGCTACAAATTTGACCGATTTTATATTTACTAATAGTGAAAACTTTCCTTCTCAGGTACCTATTCCAGTTCGCTTTTTTTTTGTTCTTTTGGGACCTTATAATGAAGAAATGGATTATCATGAAGTGGGTCGTTCCATTTCAACTTTGATGTCTGATAAGTCCTTCCACGAAGTAGCCTATAAAGCTCATTCAAGAGGTCAACTCCTTTCGGCTATAAATGATTTTTTAAATGCATCGTTAGTTTTTCCACCATCTGAATGGAAAAATAAAGATTTGGTTCCCATCGACGAAATTAGGGCAAAAACTGCTGAAATTAGAAAGAAAAACGAAGAAGTCAAAGCAAAGAAGAGACAAACTATAAAAAGTAAATATTTATTTGTTAAAATTTATTTTGATATTTTAAATTCATTTTCATTTCATTTAATTTGTAATTATTTTTTTATTTTATAGAGGCCCCAGATGATGTTCCTTCACCTTCAACTCCAGGAGTAGGAGAAGACGATGACAAACCTCCTCCAAGAGATCCACTGATAAGAAAAGGAAAATTATTCTATGGTTTGATTCAAGATGTGAAAATTCGTCATTCCCAGTATCTTAGTGATTTCAAAGACGGTTTAAGCCCACAAGTATTATCAGCGTGCATATTCATTTTCTTTGCAACTTTATCACCGGCGATAACTTTCGGAGGAATGTACTGTAAGCAATTTAATATTTAAAGATTTATAGATATTAGTAATATTTTATTTATGCCAATTTAAATGAATTTTTATTGCAAGTTTGTCAAAGCACAAATCGTAAAAGTAGAATAGATTGCCTGAGGCCATAATCTCTTGTTGAAAGAAGTCGATTTTCGACTCTTGAAGTTGAGAATTATGTTCCTTGCTTTCTTTTAAATCAGCATTTGGCGGTAACTAAATTAGTTAGTTTAGTATCTGAGGTTTTGCTTAAAATAGTTACTAACATTTATAAAAACCAATTTCTCTCAGTAATGAGCAAAACTTCATTCTTACCAGACTTCCTCAACATCCTCTATTTCTATTTAAAATAGTTTATATATATATATATATATATATATATATATATATATATATATATATATATATATATATATATATATATATATATATATATATATATATATATATATATTTCCGAGGATTGGAGGAGAACAGCAGTAATAGTACCCTTATATAAGGGTAAGGGAGATAAGGAGTGACTGTATGCAAGAATTATAGGGAGTAGTTTATTGAGGAATGTTGTGTAGTGAAGATATATGCTGGTATTTTGGTCGAGAAAATGAGTCGAGTGACTGAAGGACTGATTGGTGAAGAACAAGGTTCGTTTTGGAGTGGTAGAGGATGAGTGGATCAAATTTTTACATTGAAACAAATGTTTGAGAAAATGAGAGATAAGAATAAATTTAGGTTTTAGGGATTTGCAACAGGCGTATAATAGGATTAATAGGGAAGCTCTATGGCAGATGTTAGTGATATATGGTGTTGGTGTAAATGGAATCAAAATTGTCTGACGATAGTGAAGAGAGTGTAAGAATAAGTGGTGTCGAAAGTGATTGGCTTAATATTAATAGCAGAGTGAGGCAGGGATGTGTTATGTCTCCTTGGTTATTCAATTTGTAAATGGATGGGGTTATGAAAGAATTAGAGGTAGGAGGTGGCAGGAAATGGTGTTAGAATGATAGAATGATGGAGAATGGAAGAGAGTGGAGGGTACCCTACCTATTATATGCGGATGATTTAGTTTTGTGCAGTGAACCTGAAGAGAGTTTGAGAAGATTGGTAGAGAGATTTGGCAGGGTGAGTAAAAGGAGGGGTTTGAAAGTAATCGTAGATAAGAGTAGGGTTATTGTAGTGAGTGAGGACATGTTCGGTGTGAAGTTATTTTGGATGGTGAGCAACTGGAACAAGGGTCTGAGTTTAAATATCTTGGATATATGTTGGATGAAAAAGGAACGGATGATGCAAAGTGTAGTAGGAAAGTTATGAATGGTAGGAAGGTGACTGGTGCAATTCGCTGGTGGATGTAAAGGGATTAAGCCGTGCGCTAAGGTCTTACAAGAGGATATATATTTTATTTAATTTAATGTACTTAGTAGTGAAACTATGGTCTGGAATAAGAGGTATAGATCTAAAGTTCAATGTGTTCAGATGGACAATCTTAATGGCGTGTTAGGTGTGAGAAGAATTGATAAAATGAGGGATGAACTCTTTAGGGTTTGAAGAAAGGAGTACATGTGAGAGTAAATGAAAGTATATCGAGATTGTGTGGTAATGTGATAAGAATGGATGATAGTTGGTTGGTTAAGCTTTTTGATGACTGTTCTGGGAATCGACCGGCTAGGAGACCGAAGAAAAGCGGATTGAGTCAGTAAAGGAATGCCTGTAAGAGAGGAATGCGAGTTTGGCAGAGGCGAGTAGATAGGTGCATGAAATTGGTGAATGGCGGAGGTTTTGTAAAGGGGAATGGTTGTGGCCTACCTGGGCTAAGGAATGAACTCTACATTGACAAAATTCCACATTGCGGGTCCGTGTCTTGTTAAACCCTAGTTTGGATGTTTTTTTTTTACTTCGATGAGCTCTCACTTAATTAAGAGTATGGAGTGGATGATAGGCTTTCGACTTAGGTCATGTTCTTCTACTGATTTTTTGTTTCCGGTGTATGTTGCACACCTCCTCCCCTAAACTGGGGAAGGGTTGTAGATGATTATATATATATATAATATATATATATATAGCAACATATATATATATATATATATATATATACTATATATATATATATATATATATATGCTGCTATATATATATATATATATTTATTACACATAACTTACCCTTTATTTGAGGTGATCAGGAAAGTATATATTATATATATATATATATATATATATATATATATATATATATATCTTTGCTATAACATATATATATATGTAACAACATATTGCTATATGTAACCTTATTTCCTTATTAACCTTATGTATATTATATATATATATATAATATATATATATATATATATGTATATATATATATAACATATATATTAACCTTATATATATATATATATATACCTATATATTTATTTTTTTCTTTCTATACCTATAACATAATAACATATATATATATGCTATATAACTTATAACCTTATATATATATACTGTAACATATGTAATATATGTATATATAATGGCAATACCGATCACGGTGGCTGCCACTACACCTCCATTATTCACTTTGTGCAATACAGATATGTGGAAATCAGCAAGCCTCTATATAAGGCTACAGAAAATCATACAACCCCAAGCTTCAGCCTGAGATCAACCAACAAACAAGAAGCACTCAACTAACCCGTACACCGCACGACTTTTTAACCAGAAATAACAAACACCCTAAAGCACTGATCAAATAACCACCAACACTGCAATAAAGTTTTCAGAATACTTACAACATAACATCTCGCATAGACAATAATAAAACCTGGCAAGTTATTAAAAAATTAAACAACTCAAACAACCTCCTACAATCCCACGAGGAAGGAATCCCCATCTTTACCCAACAGCTCCCTCCCCCTTCCCCAAAACATCAATCAGACAGTCTTGCTAAACATTATACCAACATCTCACACCTCGAAAACCAGCACCAGATAACAGGAAAATAAGCAACTCAAAACTCAATTAGACACACTTCTCTATTACATTCCCCAACCAACATGACAATGAAACATTAAAACCCTCCAAAAATTCATAGGCAGGTCCAGACTCAATATCAAACACTTAAAACACCTTGGAGAAAAAAACAATTCTCCAATCACAGAAATCTTTAACAAATCTGGCATCCAACTATACTTTAGATCTGGAAGCAAGCATTCATAATTCCCAAACTCAAACCAAAAAAGACCTAACTCCCCTCCTCCTACCCTAATCTCTCTGCTTTGCTCCATTAGTAAACTGCAAGAGAAATTAATACTAAACAGAATTTCCCACCCCATTACTCTCCCAGATTTCAACACGGTTTCAAAAGCAACCACTCCTAACTACAGCCCTCTGCCTCCCCTCCTAGCATCATTAGTAAATGGTTTCACAGCAATCCCTTCCCATAGATCTATACTCTCTGCAATAGACATAAATAATAGCATTCGATACAAATCCCCACACACAGCCCTTATTCAAAAATCCACTCCCCCTAGAAATAATGACAAAAATGGCCTCAGATTCTTTCACCTTCCTTATTCATTTGCTAAGGTCTTCTGCAAAAACAACCTCCATTCGATCAAATTACAAAATGGCGTCCCACAGGCTCTAATTCTCTCAACATTTTTGTTCAACTTTTCCACAGCAGATTTACCTACCCCCAACCCACCAATCCCCCAAACTAATTACTTACGCAGACGACATCAGTCTTATTTCCCAACACCCAGACGTAAACATGAGCCACACAACATACCCAAGAATATTTACATCTATTAGAAAATTTGTTAAGCTCCAACAGAATGACGGCATCCCCTTAAATCCTCCATCACCCTTTGCCACTGACCGTCATCTCCCTCCATCCTATCTATAATCACCCTGAACAACCCCCCTTCCATTAAACAAAACCCCAAAAATACCAAGGACTTACTTATGACACACACATTTTCCCCCACATCGACCAAATCACTTCCTCAGCCCAACGAAAACTAACCCAAACACCCTCCAGACCTCCTCCCAACACAACTTCAGCGATTGGAAACACACACTCACCACTACTTATAAACAACTCCTCAGAACTCTAAACTATGCCTCACCAGCATGGTTCCCAGCACTCGCAAAATCAAATAAATTACAAATTTCTCAAATACAGCCCTCAGAATTATCACTGCATAAAAATCACCCCAATCCAGCATTTACGATGAAGCATCACCCTCTCCACACTTGGATGGTTTCTATCAGAAAACCCGTAATCCAGCCCACCTTGTCACCAAATTCTCTTCAACACCACTGACAATACTAAAATCCCGAATTCCTGACCACATTACGCCTAACATAATTCCTTACTCCCTCCCAATAGGTCGTGGATTACACATATCCCTTCCTCCAGTAACCTGCTAAACACGCCCAAATAACAATTTTAAACACTTCCGCCCCTAACTCTCTCCACAGAGAGGAAAAGCTGTCTAGAGAGAGGTTCCTCATTTCGCTCAGGAGCAGATCAGGTCACCACCCGGGGCTGGTGCATTATAAATGCTGAATTCCAACTACCCCACTTGCACCAGATGTCACAATACCCAAGACACAATAGGAACACCTCCTTCTGGGGTTGCCTGCTCTCGACACCCCCGAGCCGATTTCTCTTTAGCTAACTCTTGACGGAACCACTGCATAAGAAGCGGCCGACTTCCTGGAAGCAGTGTGGCCCTCAATTGGGGGCCAAAGGGCAGAAATGATATATATATATTAGCAACAACAACCTTATATATATAACATATATATATATATATATATATAACATATTTATACTATATATATATATATTCTTTCTATATACTATATATATATATATATATAATGTTAAAGAAAGGAAATGGAAGGTAAGGAATTAACTATGTATCTCTGGGGTTGAACCACCGCTTGTTGCGAATGAGGACAATAAACCCTATGCTTTACGAAAGCTCTGCAGCAAAAAAGTTGGGTTTAAGAACAGTTTAAAAACAACCGAAGAGCTCCAGGCAGCATAATGGTGTCAGCCTGTCTAATATCCCTAGTTCTTTATATTGTAGATGTTAAATATTGCATAATAATCGCAATTATATAGATGTAAAGAAAGGAAACATATATAAAGGAATGGGACTGGTACCTGTTTAGATCTTCATTTAAACATTCTTAAACTTAACTAGGTGGAGGATAACTCGGTTAACTGCATCAGCCTCATCTAAACCTGAGTTGAAAACAGTTAATTCTTTTGCCTTGTTTAACTCTTTAACATCTTTGCGGCCCGAAACCAAACCATACGTATTTGTATATATATGTACTTAACAACTAACTCTTAGCATATATATATATATATGTGCTATACTTATATAGTACTGTATCTAACTATATTTAAAGCATATATATAGAGAGAAGAGAAGAGAGAGAGAGAGAGAGAGAGAGAGAGAGAGAGAGAGAGAGAGAGAGAGAGAGAGAGAGAGAGAGAGAGAGAGAGAGAGAGAGAAGTGGTGAGTGGTGGAGTAGTGTAGTTCACTAAGTGGTGGTGAGTGGTGGTGAGTGGTGGTGAGTGTGGAGTGAGTGAGGTGAGTGAGTGGTGGTGGGTGGTGAGTGAGTGGTGGTGAGGTGAGTGGTGAGGTGAGGTGAGTGGGTGGTGAGGTGAGGTGGTGGTGGATGGTGGAGTGGGTGAGTGAGTGGTGGTGGTGAGTGGTGAGGAGGGATGGAGTGGTGGTGGTGGAGGTGAGTGAGTGGTGGTGAGTGAGTGAGTAGAGTGGTGAGTGAGTGAGGTGGTGGTGAGTGAGTGAGTGAAGTGGTGAGTGGTGGTGGACTGGTGAGTGGTGAGTGTTGAGTGGGTGGAGTGGTGGGTGAGTGAGGTGGGAGGTGAGGTGAGTGAGTGAGTGATGAGGCAGGAGGTGGTGAGGTGTTCAGACATGAGATGGGAAGTAGACCTAATTCAGATGGAGAAGTGAGTGCAGTGAGGTGAGTGAGTGGTGGCAGGTGGTGGTAGTGAGTGAGTGAGTGAGTGAGTGAGTGAGTGGTGAGTGTTCTGAGTGAGTAGTGAGTGAGTGAGTGAGTTGAGTGTGTGTGAGTTAGTGAGTTAGTGAGTGAGTTAGTGAGTTAGTGAGTTGGTGAGTTAATTGAGTTGAGTTAGTAGGTTGGTGAGTTAGTGAGGTTGGTGAGTTAGTGAGTTGGTGAGTTGGTGAGTTGGTGAGTTGGTAGATGGTGAGTTAGTGAGTTAGTGAGTTAGTGAGTTAGTGAGTTAGTGAGTGAGTTAGTGAGTTAGTGAGTTGAGTGAGTTGGTGGTTGTGAGTTAGTGAGTTGACGGACTAGTGAGTTAGTGAGTTGGTAGGTTAGTGTGAGTTAGTGAGTTGAGTTGGTGAGTTAGTGAGTTAGTGAGTAAAAGGAGGGGACTTGAAAGTAAACGTAGATAGAGTAAAGTTATGGATGGCTGTGAGGGGACAGTCCTCAGTGTGAGATTATGTTGATGGTGAGCAGCTGGAACAAGTGTTCGAGTTTAAATATTTAGGAGTATATGTTGGATGAAGATAGAACGGGAAAGATACAGTGTATGGTAGTAGGAAAGTTGTGGATAGCAGGAAGGTGGCTGGTTTGAATTAAATCGTTGGTGAATAATAAATGGACTAAGTCTTGAGTGCTAGAGTTCTCTCTGCAAGGTATTTTGTTACCTGTGTTGATGTATAGTAGTGAGACTATGGCCGGGGAATAGAAATATAGATCTAGGGAGTTCAATATGTTCCAGTGAGCAATCTTAGGGCATATAGGTGTGAGGAGAAAAAGAATTAATTAAAATTAGCAATGAACGTATTAGGGGATTGTGGGTGTCAAGAAAGGGGTAAATGAGAGAGAATAATAAATGAAAGTATGTTGAGATGGTTTTGGTCATATACTGGAAAAGAGCCGAATGATAGTCGATTTGGTTAAAGGGGGATATCGTGGTAGGTGGTAATTTGGGAACCGACCACGAGACCGAAGAAAAAGTGGATTGAGTCAGTAAACGAATATTTGAAGAAGGGAGAGGCACGAATAAAGGTGCATAATAGGAGTGAATGGCGGGTTTGTAGAAGGGGTGCGGATGTGAGCCCACCTGGGCCAAGCTATGAACCCTTAAACTGACGATTTACCATAGTGAGGTCCGTCGTGGTCCGTGAGCTAGGGTGGTCTGCAATGCTGCGACGAGTAATTATTGGTATGGGGGCGGTAAGGCTGGGCTCTTTTGACCCATATATATTCGCTACAGCTGCGTTTTCTTTCGGTTAACGTAGCAACACGTAGCTTTAGTCTTGAAAAGGAAGATGAAGAAAGAAAGAAAGATATATATATATATATATATATATATATATATATATATATATATATACTATATATATATATATATATATCAACAACCTTCCCTTAACTCCTTATTATATATCTTATATATATATATACTCTATTTATATACTATATATATAACTCTTGTAAACTGCTCTTCAGTGTTGATCTAATTAAATATTTTTTTATATTCCTTCATATATACTCTTTATATATATATATATATATATATATATATAACTGCTGCCTTAACCAACCTTATATATATATATATATATAACTATATATATATATATAGCAACAACAACCCGACTCACTATATATATATATATATATATATATATATATATATATATAAAATGTTTAAATGCCCCCAGTCAGTCGCTCACCTTGATAGCGGTTGGGCGGGATATACCGCCCGCCCTTCAGCGTCCTAGAGCGAAGAAGCGATTTTTTTCTCTCCCTCAGAGAGGTAGATGACATAATGACACCCCCTTCCTTACGAGTGGCATCTGGCATATCTATGCTGAAAAAGTTGCAGACCATGCTCCACTTGTTTGTGATTCGGTGCACGACCTTTAGTTTGAATCTTTCCTGACCTCTGGAGCATATAATAGAGACTCCCCGCCGTTTAGCGCGGTTCTCCGGGCACAAACCTCATAAGGTTCGACACCCATGAGGGGAGACCCCTTTAATATAATATACACATGGATAACCTTACGAAGCCTCGGAGCCTGATGGATTTAAAGATTCCCGAACCTAGACCGATAAATGGACTTACTCTTTTGAATTGCACTTCGAACATTTATGCCATGTCTCCCTCCACTTCATCTGGAAGGCCTCTGCCTGTCTCTGTCGATCAGTCGCCTGAAGCGGCGCCCTGCTGCCCCAGATACCGATCAGTCGCAAGATGCCCCTCGTCACGGTCGTTCTCATTCGTTCACTCCATATTCACCCCTCCGGGAATACCAGCGAATGCATTCCCGATGTATACATACTGGCCACTACCTCCAAAGCTATTTACTGAGCACAGAACCATTTTATCAGTAATGCACTTGAAAGAGTTTTAGGCGTTGAAGACCCTCAGTCACATTAATGTTAATGGGTCCATTCTCATACAAGCTGCTAACAGAAATCAAAGTTCTATTCTGTCATCTCTCGTAGATATCCCTCTTATTTCTACTCCTGAAATAAGAAATGCATCTAAAGGCACTATTTACTGTTATGAACAGAAAGGAATACAGAGATACAGCTGTCATCATGGAAAATCTCATAAAGACCTTACTCGTTACAAATTTGTTCGTTCCCCCTCGTGCCGGGCTACGCTCTGGCTCGCCGTCCCCGTTTGCACCGGCCTTCAATACCTGTCCATCTACAAAAAGGTAAAAATAGGGTTTAAAGAAGCCGCAGTACGTTTGTCCATTTGACGTGGCTGATTATGTCAGTTTTGAGTGTCCCTGAATACTGAAGGGACCAGGTGTAATATGCCCCGTCTGCACTGCGGAGGGTATTTCACACTCCCGGTACCCCCTAAAAACCTTGTGGAGGACCCCACAGGTACTTCTTCTTTCAAATGCCCATCTTACCTGTTAGAACAGCAGGTTTTGGAATTATGTACCATACACAAAATGAGCAGGAGAGATGCCATACGCTAGCTTGATGAAAAATATCCTACAAGACCAAAGCGATCTTACGCCACAATCACTTTCAGTAGGTTCAAATCACAAATGTCAACAGTTCCATCTGCAATATTGATCGTTATTTTCATTCTTTTCATAGCTGATTTACCAAGTAATATAAAGATATGTCACCCTCTATTACATTGATTTTTAGATTAAAACTCTTTCCTTTGATTTTACAAGGCAATAATATTTCTTTTAATATTTTATACTCGGGTTTTCCAAAGACAAAACTACCATCTTTAAACTTTTGTTTGTCTTTTATTATATTGTAATTCTTCATCGGTTAATTCACTAATCATTTTCGTTAATCCTAATTCTCATATTACTGTCTCTAAGCTTCCTGTATCTATAACAGCCATTACATCTTCTTTATATTTAATTTCTTTAGTGTCATTATATTCTTCATTATTATTGAAAAATGTTCTATTCTTTTTCTAATCCATTTATTCTTTCTTCTTTTTCTGTATTAATATTGATGTCATTTTTCCTAGAGATTGTTTTTCATTATTTCTTTGTATAAAAAATATAATTTATTTTTTTCTTCTATCTGTTCATTTTCTGTACTATTTTTCATTGTGTCCTTCTTTTTTACATTTCCAACACACATTATTATATTTTTCATTCCAATAGCAATCTTCGGTTTTACGATTATTGCGTTTAAAATCACTACATTTATTTAATTGACATCATTTCTCTTCTCCTCCAGTAGCATTCCTCAATGTCTATTACTTTTTGATTGTGTATTTACATATGGTACAAAATTTATTATTATTATACCAATTTTCTTTTTTAGTTTCTTCTTTTTCTACTATTTTATATTCTGATTCCATCATATTCACAATTGATTCTTTAGTTGATATGAAAATATTTGTTTTAATTCCTTCAGTCTTATTTATAATTAACTTTCTTTTCATGTCCTTCATATTAGAATTACTCATCAATTGGTATGAATGTACCTCTTCACTTATTTTAATATCATGAACTTTTTCACAATCTCTTTTTGCTCTTTATCATATATTCTCTAAAAGATTCTCCTCTCCTTTGTTGCATATTCAGTAGTGTTTGTACTTTAAGATAACTTCCTTGCTCTTTATTTCTATAATATCTTTCTTTTAATGTGTGTATAATTTTTTCTACTCCATTTTCTGTCCATAATTCTTCTTTTAAAGACATAATAACTTCTAGCGGTTCACCTGCTAAACCTCCTATTATTTGTGCTATTTTTGTTTTTTCCTTTTCCTTAGATACTTCTCTCCATACTTTTAACTTGAATTCTTCTAAAGATTCTTCTCTTTTTCCATTA
>JABUQX010061936.1:0-25285 GCA_015478945.1 Trachelipus rathkii
ATACAAAATAAAAAATAAAAATAAAATAAAAATAATAATAATGAATAATAATAATAATCAATAATAATAATAATAATATATAATATATAATTAATAATAAAATAATGAATAATATATGATAATAATAATAATAAATAATATATCATATTATTATTATCTATATTATTCATATTATTATTATTATTATTATTATTATTATTATTAATTATTATTATTATTTTATTATATTAATTATTATTATTATACGATATATAATCATATAATAATAATAATTAATAATAATAAAATAATATTAATAATAATATAATTAATAATAATAATAATTAATAATAATAATAATATAATAATAATAAATATAATATTAATAATAAATAATAATAATATAAAATAATAAAATTATTATTATTATTTATTATATTATTTTATTATTATTCTATATTATATTATTATCTATTATTAAAATATTATTATTATTAATATTATTATTATTATTACTTATTTAATTAAAATGATTAGTCATTAATTTAAATTTATACAATACTATATATTATATCTTAGTGATAGCGTACGTATGCCGCCTACTCAATATAAAGTGCCTATTTTGTTAAAAAGTGTAATATTATTATTAGAAATTATTACCAAATTTATTGTCAATATTCTTTTTTTTTCAATGTTTATTTAACATGTTCGATAAAAAATAAAAGTAATTAATAATACTAATAATAATAATAAGTATAATAATAATAATAATAATAATATAATAATAAAATATAAAGAAATAAATAATAAATTATTATTATTATTAGTATTAATATTATTATTATATTATTCACCACCACAATTATTATTATTATATTATTATTATTATTATTATTATTATTATTATATTATTATTATTATTATTATTATTATTATTTTATTATTATTATTTATTATTATTTAATAAGAAAGATAGTATAATGAAAACATTAAACCAAATGTCGATAGTCTACCCATACATAAATAAAATAAAATAGTACTTAAAAACTAAAAAAAGGACATTTTTTATATAAGTTATATTAACGCGGTTTTCTCCCGGCGACCCACCAACCGGTTTTCCTTTCGATTTGAAAACACTAATAACTTTAAAACACTCACTCACATACTCTATTGCATCACTTAAGCTGAATTTTTATTTGGGCGGTAGGGGATGAACTACTGGTTTCTCAAGAAAAAAATTATCGTATTCGGACTCAGGGAAAAAAAATACCATAGAAAATGTCTCACATATCGCTGAAAAAGTTTTTTCTTTTCTTTTAATAAAGGAATAAAATTAAAAATAAAACACTAAATGGATACACAAATGTCAAAATAAAAAATGTACGTCTTATAATAAAAATTCAATTAAGTTTTCCAAATTTTTGTGTGAAAAGTTATACAAAATTGTTTTGGGAGTCGAAAGAGTTTTTTTTTTTTTACATCGACTCCCGACTCCGACTTCGACTGTTTTGAAATCGACTCCCGACTGCGACTCCTTACCCCTGAATAACGGCTCGACTACGATCTCCGATCTGCCCCCATCCCTAATATATATATATATATATAATATATAATATATATAGTATATATATATATATATATAATATTATATATAATATATCACCACTCATCTATTTATATTATATATATATATATATATATAATATATATATTATTATATATATATATACTATAATTATATATATTATATATTATATATATAATTTAATCTAACATCTTTTCAAAAAATTAAATTAATTTATGTAATATATGTGTGTGTACTGTAATAGTTTAAGTGGAGATCAAACAAATTGCATCATCAAGTCTTTTAAACAAAGATGAATAAAAAACATTTGAATTAGCAAATAAAGAAGCTACTCTATATTAATTCTGGTCTACTTGATGGAATGTTCTTTCGACGCAGTTGTCCATATCAACTATCTTCGCATGCTGTTGGCTGGAACCCCTCTGGACATATATACTTCCCCATGCAAACAATCCAATTATTAACATATATTACAATGACTACCACGCCGCAATTATGCGGGACACGCTGCTTGTATATAATAAAATAAATAAATATATACTATATATATATATATACCATTATTATATATATATAATATAATATAATATATATAATGTATTATTATATATATTATATATATATATATATATATATATATATATTATATATATTATATTATATACTATTATATTATATATTAAGTGATGTAATCATATATTACCGCATTAATTTGACAATCGACCGCTAATAAATTAATCGAATGTTGCTGATAATAATTTAAAAATTATAATTATTTCTCAATGTTTTTGATTAATTTGTTGATAGTATGGAATGAGAAAATTATAATTTTTTATTCAATATAGATAATATACCTACACACACTACACATATATATATTTATATTATTATATAGTATAATATATTATATCTTATATATTATTATATATATATATATATATATTATATTATAACATATATATATATATATAGTATAATATATAGTATATATATATATATATATATATATATAAGTATATATATATATATATATATATATATATATCTATTATTCTAATATATAATATATATTATAATATATAGTATTAATCTATATTTATATATAGTATATATATATATATATATATATTATATATATATATATTATATATATACACACACACTATATATATATATATAATAAATAATATATATTATATACTATATATATATAGTAATTAAAGAGCCATGATGTACGTCGTAAACCAAAATCATAAGCGTACCATAAGCATGGCACCCATCGCTCTCGCACTTCATCAGTCTAATACCTTCCCCTACAACACCTATTAAAATGCAAATTAAATAACCAAGGAGACATAAAACATCCCTGCCTCACTCCACTATTAATATTAAACCATTAACTTTCAACTCTATTGAATCTTACACACCCTTCACTATTGACATACATACTCTTAATTTCATTCAGAAGCCTACCACCAACACAAAATATCTACTAACACATTCACATACCTCCCTATTAGCTTTGTCAAAAGTCTGTTGCAAGTCCATAAAAACCTTAATAAAATTTAGTCTTCTTTCTCATTTTCTTAATCATTTATTTCAATATGAAGATTTGATCTACGCGATATCTACCACTTCTAAATACCCTCCTTGTTCTTCGCCAATCAGTCTCTCAGTCACTCGAAGAGCTCTTTTGAACAAATTACCAGCTACATCTTCGCTGCAACACTCAAAAATCTGATTCCACAATAGTTCCTATAGTTCCCCTTATGCATATCTAGTCAATGACAATGTCGCGTCCATTCTCGATCATTTCACTAGTAATTCCATCTATACCTGCCTATTTACCATTCTTCAATTTTCGCACCCTACATATTTCCTCCTCCCTACTAATTACCTAGTCACCAAAACACCTATTTCTTCTTATACTCTCAAACCCACACAATTTTACTATTATCTCTTCATTACTGCCAATGTTACGCAGATTTTCGAAGTGTTCCCTCCACACTCTTCTCGAACAAATTTCATTTGTCACGAAAGTAACCCATCACTATTCATTAATCTACGAAGATTCACCTTACTCTCTTTCTTAACCTTTCGTACTTCCTTCCAAAAGAGCTTCCTATTCCCTTGTAAATTCCCCTTGATCCTCCTTCCAAACTGTTCATTTGCCTCTTCTCTCCTCCTACTCCTGCAAATTTTATTCGTTTTTTTTTCTACATTATATGTTTTTATACACTTTTCCTTGGGACATCATCATTGGCTTTTAGCACATTCAACCACCTCTTTTTTATAGAACTTAATCGTTTGCATTACCTCTTATTCCACCACTGCACTATTGACATTTTACTTCCTACTGTTAGATATTCAATTATAGCACAATTATACATTTATTACTAATATCAGCTATCTTCATTTGGTCGCAGAATTTGTTCTAATTTCAATCTTGTTCACAATTCAGCTGATTAATTTATTAAGATGATCCACATAACTTTCTAATAACCTTCGCCTCCAACTTAACTTCTCACTCTAAATTAGTCCACGCTTCCTTCTTATCTTTTTCCTTTCCATTTCCATGCCCCACCAACTTAATCTTACATAAAACAATATAATGACCAGTTTATACAATTTCTTTTTCCATCACCTATCAAACCATTAAAGTTGTCCACACAATCAATCCCACACTCCGAAGCCCCTACTCACTCCATCCAAAACATCATTCAGATTATCCTAGCAAGTCCCACTCTCCTCAACTTCCAAGCTCAGATGGACCATATGTTATAACCACACATACCTTAACCTTTTCAACTTAATTAACAATTGGAATCTATAATCCACACAAAATCAAAATTACCAATACCTCTGGTCTACAGGTCGCTCATTCAAATCGCTTATTCTCATACTCATTTCTCTCCAACCCAAGCACACAAACAATTTTATCAAAAACACACACTCGTCTTTACCACTTCCTTTCATCTATGTTTCGGTCACAGCAGGCAATTCAAATTAACCCTTTCTAGATACATTCCTCACCTCTCTCCTCTTTTCCTCACCAGTTCATGTACCCAGATGATTCATACAATTCTGCAGAAGATACAAGGCCGCTTACGGCGATCACTACCAGGTCCGAGGCATGAATTAAACATTCTTAGAGTATAATAAGTGGGTAGCGGTCACCCCAACCACTACCACTGTCTCCTTTTAGTACTTCTACGACAACGCCAAGACACATACGTTGTGGGAACTCTTTCCCTACACACAGGGACATATGAAAAAGGGTGTTGTCTGTAATAGTAATAGTGTTTTATGATCTTTATAAATAAGAAGTGTGTAACAAGAGTGTGAATATGAGTGCAAGATGGGTGAATGAACCATTGGGCATTAGAGTGTCATGGGATGTACCTTACACCCAAATGCTCAACAGGAGATAATCTCATCGCTTGGATAGCGCTACTTTTCTCTCTCTCTCTCTCTCTCTCTCTCCTATATAATATATAATATATACTATATGTATATAATACTATATATAATATAATATATATATATAACCCCACACTATATAATATCTATATAATATATATCTATATACATTATATATATTATAACTACTCTGCACGTAAGTGTTATACTTACTCGATATTAAACCTGGAATATGAACTGGCTAGGAAAATCATACACTAATTAACATTATAAAAAATATTTAAAAGAACTTAACAAAAATATATAGAGTGACTCTCTCGTCTTCTCTCTCTCTTCTCTTCTTCTCTCTCTCTTCTCTCTCTCTCTCTCTCTCCTCCTCTCTCTCTCTCATCTCTCTCTCTCTCTCTCTCTCTCTCTCCTCTCTCTCTCTCTCTTAACTTCTCTCTCTCTCTCATAAGTTAACCAACCTAACCTAAACAAAAATTAAAGAAAATACCTGAACAAATAATTGAATCATATATATAATTATATATATATAATATATATATATATATATATATATAATATATATATAATATATTATATATATATATATATATATATATATATATATATACCCCTATAAACACCGCTGCCGCACCCCGTGTATAAACACACCCTCACCCAAGCCCCCAACCCAACCCCGAGAGAGAGGAGAGAAGAGATTGTACAACTAACTGATACAATCCACGTAAAAACCTCCCATTATATACAGAGGAGAGAGCATAATGACTCAATTTGCCTCACCCAACTAAGCATCCCACATTAGCTAAAACCGCGATTTATAGTAAAATACTTTCGGCACATGAAAACCGCGCAAAGTTTTCCCTGATCAACATAAACTGGCTAAATCAATATAATCAGCTCGGCGTATCCATAGGGTAGCTAGTTGCGGTAGAGCTCCTATCCCAATACATTTTTTCGTCTTTTTAAATAAAAATAATTTAAAAAATAATGGTAAGGTAACATTAAGTAGATAGAGATTAGTATAGAGAAAAGAGCGACGCAAAACACCACTAAAAAATAAATTTAAAGATTTCAACAAAGTAACTAGATAAGAATTAGAGATCTAATTAATTAGAAAGATTTTTCTCCCTAATTTCTGTTCCTAAGATAAAATTTGAAAGCTGTGGCGTACGGGTAGATCTTCCATATTATCATATAAATAATATAGGAAAAGCAGAAAGCGTCAATAACTTCTGTTGAGCTCGAAAAAAAATAAGCAATTCTCGCCGGAGTACGAAACTTTCCGTCAGCACCTAGTGAAATCTACGAATAATTTAAAAAAAAAAAGAATTTGAATTCTCTCTCTCTCTCTCTCTCATCCTCATCCCTCTAATCTCTTCTCCTTTCAGCCTTTCTCTCTCTCTCTCTGCTCTCTCTTCTATCTATCTATCTATACTAATCTATCTATGCATTTATCTAACTACTATATCTACCTACATCATCTATCTAACAATCTACATTTTTCAAATTATGGTGAGTGAATCGATAATCTGTTACCATATGTTTGGCTGAGTTTAATTTGGGAATAGAGGGCATGAAAGGTGTTGCTTTACATATTAAATTTTAATTATATTGTAAATTTTTATTAATTAGAGTGTTTTATCCTTTATAACTATAATTAAATACTAAGATATTTAAAAATTCTGGTAGGCCACTTCGGCAGTGGTGAGGTGCAATTTTATGCATTATTAATACAAGACATAAAGAGGCGAGAGTGAGAGAGAGAGGTAAATTAATTCTTTTCCGGGTTCAATGAATTAAGAAGAAGGAGAGCAGACTTAAAGGTGGGAGTTTTCGTGTACATTATATATGTAGTATATATGTATAAAACTAAAAATATATCATAATAAATAATTATAATAATATATAATATATATATATATATAAATAATATATATATTATATATATATATATAATAGTATAATATATATATTTATATCTATAAACTGCCTACCCAATTGTAAACTAACTACACGCCACTGATATATATATTATATATTATATAATAATATATAATACATACACAATATATAAATATAATATTATATATATAACTATATATAACTATATAACTATACCCACCCCCCCTATAAATATATATACCATATAATACTATTATTAAACATCACTCTCACACTATAACAACACTATATATATATATAACATAATATATCTATATATAATATATATATATATATTACATTATATATATATATATATATCTACCCCCCTATTTACTATATTATATTTATTATATATACTAATAATAATACTATATATATATATACTATTTAAACCTTTGCTACCCAAGTGGTAATTCTTCAAGTACGTCCCACTTGATATATATACACTCAATATACCACCCTATATATACAATAGATAAATCTATTATAACCCCTATATATGATAATAGTAATATATATATTCACACCTATATATATATATATATAGTATATATAATATACTATATCCACCCATATCATGAGTGGGCGCGGCAAATTTTAATTTAAAAAACTTAAACATACGCAAAAGCGCAAAGTGAGAAAACTTAGTCCGCAAGCGCAAAAGTCCAACAATTTTTCGACAACATATCCACAACAATGCGCAAGCGCAAAACGTTCGCAGATCAAATTTTCTACTTCTAAACACACAAAATTTAGAGCAAAAAAACAATAAAAAATAAAGCGCAAGTAATTTTTAAAACATAGAGATTATTTATACTTTTAATGAAGATGCAATATTATATATAAAAAGAAAACAACGCCAGAAAGATTTTATCTTATCTCAACTTATCCTGTGATCCCTTTCTCCCCAATATATAATACGCAATTCTGAATAGGCAATCTCCTTTCATTAAGAAATAAATTTTACTTATTCAAATTGCTTGATGCCCAATGGCCTGCCCTCGTTTAATCATTAAACTCCAGAGCCTTGACTAAAACAATCCTTTCCACGGCCGCTGAGCTGGTAACATGGGTATTGATACTTAATAAACAAGTCCCTCAGACCACCTCCTGTTTCCAACGCCCCCCGACACCAGGTCGTTATGAGAGGTACTGTTGACATTACTGCAGACCACTATCCAGATTTGTCACCAACTCTCCTCCATCCAGAGTGTTGCTGATATTATGGGCCATCACTTTCTGAATATTTTAGAAATATTTATCAAGAACTCAAATCTTTTAAGTTTCATCTGAACATTATGTCAGTGTACCGGTACACCTCTAGTATAAATGTATATATATACAACCAAATATATATATATTAATATATAAATATAATTATAATCTTATATATATATATATCACACATATATTAATATATATATACTCCCTATAACCACGAAAAATTTTGCACATTTCTTGTTATATTAATGATATAATATATATATATATATATAATATATAGTATAATTATATATTATCATATATTATATATATAATATACCATATATATATGAAGTATATATATTATATTAACTCAGAGAGCGCTCGTCGCACAAATTTAAATATTGTGGTGCGAATCTGACATTATCCCACACACAAGCATATTACGATCACACACACCCAACGACAAACACAGAATTTATGTATATATATATATATATATTAAACCACCCGTAACATCACTTATAATATATATATATATATATTATATATACTATATATAAGTATATCTACTATATTACCCCACATATATATATTATATGCTATAACATTATATATACACACTATATATAACACACTCACCTTAAAAATACCCCAAATAAATATAAATATATATATAATATATATTTATATATAATATATATAGTATAATATTATACTATATATATATCATATATATATACCCACCTCACCGCGATGCTGAAATTGAGTATTACATGGCACCGCAACAAAATGAGCTCACCATTCACCAACCATGGTTGGAATGAATAGAATCAAAATCATTTCCCTCAATTATAAAAAATTTCTTTACATTTTGTGTCAATTTTCTCTTTCGTTAGCTATTTAATTTAATTACTCTTTTAATTTATTTTATTTATATTTTTATTCTATTATTCTTTTCATTTTTTAATTATCTTATTAAAAGAAACTCTGAAAGACTTTCACAATATTTCAACAAACATTTTAGGAAAATGAGTTAAACATTGCATGTGTGGAATGACTTTATAGCAAATGTTCGCTATTGAGCTTAAAATTATATTTATATTTTTAAAATATATATTAGAATTCAATTTTTAAATATTTATAAAAATAATGATTTTTTTTTTTTTTTGGGGGGGGGCGGAAATTATTTAATTTTAGGAAAATAAATACAATACTTTTCACTAACCCAAAATATTTTTTTTTTTGGCAACATCTAATTTTTATTTATAAGTTAAAACATTTTTTTTATTATTATTTCTCTAAGTCTAACCAAAATCGATTTAATTGGTACATTGATCGAACCTAAAGTTTTCCATAATTTCGAAAAATCGCTTGTTTGTCTCCGTGGAAACGTTTTAATTGCTGATTCGTTTTAAATATAATAATACTCTTAATAAAGTATTATATCTCAAAACAGAAACTTTATCTCGTTTGAATGACCTATTGGGAATAAATATCAATAAGGGGAAAGGGGGGGGGGGCAATTCCTTACCAGATTGCTTATTGGTCACTCCCAAAAATTTATTTAGTCAATAGAAAATCAGAACAGGTAAAGGGACATAGCCACCCCAAAGGGGAATCCCTAAGTTTTGTCTTTCTCTTTATATCACCTATATTACCTATACATATTTCATTTACATAAGAAAATTTATATACAATAAAATATGCATAGACTTCATATAATATATTATCAATCTATAATATAAATCTTTTTCAATATATGTAGATTAACTATAGATTACAAATTTTATATCTATAACTTTGGATCCTACAAAGTTACTTAACCGTTCCCGCCCCCCTACCTACGGAACGGGTAGCTCTCTCGGATCAAAAAAAAAAATATTTTTCTCACTCTCTTAACTTAGCCTCTATGATACTTAAATAGATGTTCTTGGGGTGAAATGAGTTAGTGTGAAGTTCCAAAATCGAATTTTCTCTTCTTTTTTTTTTTTTTTTTTTTTTTTTTTTTTCTTTTTTTTTTTTTTTTACTCCATGTTCTAGGAATTTAACTTATAATATATATTTGTACGAGGGCTGTGAAAAAATGCTAATGATGCCGTATTATTCTATTGCCCGTCTCTAACTCGGAACATAAAACACACAATAGCGCGTAGGGGAGGGGCGGAGGAACCCCGCGACATCCAAATATTAGTCCAAGAGCGGGGGTTCCGCAGACCCTCCCTTCGGAGGGGGGGAATGATAGTCCTACCCGTCAGTTCCCTGGAAGGCCGAGCAGACCTCCTGACTTCCTACCTTATTCTGTTCGCGGCTAATCTTTATCTCTCCCCTTCTTTTTTTTGGTGGTCGTCTTCGTATTCCTCTTTTCTCACTAATTACACGCTCTCCCCCCAAGAAAGAAACCGCTATGTATTAGTATCGGCCCTTCTTGGATTATATAAATCGTTATTTTGTACAAAATTGTTGTTTCTAAATTACAGGCTTTATCAATTCTCACCCTCTTAATTTAATTTTAATAAACAAATAATCACTATCACAATTTCTTACTTTAATTAATTCTTACTTTAAAGTAATACTAATAACTATAAGTGAAATTGGTGAAGAGGCTTTATTTTAATTTCTTATGACTAACACCGTAGTATAATCGCCCGGGTAAAAGGAGACTAAAGATATTTAAAGTCCGTATTCGATTTTGCCAGTTTATTTGTGCTTCTCTAACAAGATCGCTAGTTAAATGCCATGAACATGATTAGCTTGTTTTTTTCTTGTATACACTTTTTATCAGTTTTAGCTCTTTTATTTTTTTTTTTATGAAATTTTTTTGGGTCATTGATATTTCGATACGTGTTTGTTTATTTTCTTATTCCATTTTATATTTTTTGATTCAGCTTGTTTTTGAATGGATGCTTATCTCATGTGTTTTTTGGAATAAAACTATATATATCAAAAGAAAACCATACCAAATGGTTTTTATAATGAAATATTGCTGTAACTACTGTGATGGAGTTTGACAATTTATCTGAAAAGTAGATTTGAAGCTAATTCATGAATGAAACATTTGTAAAATCAAACGACCTACTACTTTACGGGATACGTGCGCCCATCTCGTTGTTTGTTTACATTTTTTCCGTAAGCATTTTCCTTAAAATCGGTAAGCACGGGAAAATAGCAACCTTACAGATATAAGGAAATTCCTTACGTTTGGTGAGCAAATTTTTCCCTAAATTTGTTGCTTAAAATTGAACACTAATCGGACTAACGCCAAACTTGTGTTAAGCATTTCTATGTCCACGTTTTCGTATTACGAAATGCAAAAATACGAACGCCTTTTAATATAATATAATAGTGTTAATATATAATAAAAGCTTTAGACTTTAGAAAAGACTTTTTGGTAGAAGCTTGCTATGCTACAAAATAAAGTTACACTATTTCATTTGTTTAGATATATTGTTTTTGAGAATATTATATTATCATATTATATAAAATTTATTTCTACTTTTTCTTCTCTTTTTTTTTAGCATTACTAAAAAAATAGTCCGACCTCAAGTTCCGTGTGGGCGTTAAGGCAAATATATTATACCACATTTATTACCTTCTATACTTCATTTAATATACTTATATACTATACTTATTAATTATATGTTTTTATATGAGAATATACATAAGATTATATATATAATTCATATATAATATTATATACATATAATACATATATATCAACATATAATATATATAATACACCAGAACATTCTACATTTAATGGAGATATTAACACATCTTAATAGTCCATACTTATCTTATATAATCGATTATATATATTATAAATCTACGTCGAGTGTTCTGAAAACATTATACTGCGTGGTGTGTGTGGTCGTCAGCTAATGTGCACAATGGAGATATTTTCGTAATGATGTCAATTATTTAGAAACATTGTTGGAATAAGAGGGTTCGGTGCGTGGTATGCGAATTGCTCATTAGAACGTTTGAATTTTTCAAACTTTTGTGTGGTTCCGATAATTAAATTGCATTTTATGGCAAAAAATTATTTAGGGTTCATAGAGACGGTCATCTCGATTCAAATGGTAGTTACCTCTCAATACACGCGGAAAAATACGTGCTGCTCCCGTAATAGTTACCAACAAATGTTAGTTGTAATAGGTTTAGAACATCGTGAATGAGGGCCGAAACCCCCATATACAAGCGTAACACCGCGTTTTATATTAGGGGCAATGACTTGATTATAAACACTAATTCAAATTAGTTTAGAAGATTTTCAACAAGATCCCCATCGAAGCAAACGGATGAAAATCAGCGATAGTGATTGTATATATATACAAACATAGGTGTAAATAATATGATCTTATTAGGTCTGTAACATAGATTACATAAAGTATCAGATTTTAGATTACGAGACTCCCAAATACATAAGTATATAAAATAATTACGCGGAATATGTATCCGGAAAATTCCTTTCCTATAGTTTATGTATATATCTTAAAACAGACAAAAGGATTTTCCTGAATTTATGGTAGTATATTCTTCATAATAATCGCACTGTTATATAAATAAAAGAGAAATAACTCATTAAAAAAATTTCTGGAATAATTCCTTCTCGAACTGAGTAGAAAGTTTCGGGTATTTAGAAGTCATAGTGGGATAACTTGAAAAACTATATGATTTCTAGAGGAGACGCTACGCGAAATGTCTCGCCTTTTACATATAATTATCCAAACTATATACTGTCCAAAGAGTTCAGTAGACAGCGGATCTGATCCCTACCTTTGATTCATATGTGCCTATAAATGTAGATAATTCAATATTTTCCTATTAGGAGTCGAATATCTAATATTTCTATGAGGATCAAAGTCGAGTGAGTAGATATATCGATCTTAAGATTCAAGTGAAATTAACTGAGTAAAAGCTTAATAATCGGTGTTATGTGATAACACTATATATCAACCTGTAAGCAAATACTGAATATTCTTTCAATGAGTATTAAGTATATCATATCCCAAAAGTAGTATAATTTAAACTTATACTGACATATAATTTGAAGTAATAAAGGTCTGGGTAATTGATTACTAGGAGGCCTATGGAAAATAAGTGATTATTAGTATATAATAAATTGTAGATACTAATACTATAATCAAGTTTCCATTATATTATCACAACTACCTACTGAGGTTAGTGTTATATAACGTATTTAAGGATGAGGTTGCTACAAGATATTATACCCTTATGTTTAGTTATGTGGTTGGGTCATTAATATCCTTTCAATCTGACTGTAGTTTATAAAGTGTTATATTACAAATTATTTGACGTTGTACTGTTAATAGGTTAAGCGTATATCAATTGATAGGAAGGTCTGATCAAGGTTTAAGTTAAGTCCTAAAGTAATATAAATTCTTATGTATTTCATTCTGAGACATATCTAATATATGGTATTTCTTTCCTAAATTAATAGGTTAAGATGTCCTACTAGGTACACCGAATCAGTATACATTATCTCGGCGTATTACCAGACAGGTTCACACTGAATTTTTTTTTCACCGGACAGGGGACATGTTGAGGGTATGGAGTGAGAACCATGCAACAAACCCTGGTGTCCGAGCAAAACGAGATGCTTGTTATCTTGTGTGATATTGTAAAATGTGTTATTACCCCCTCATATTAACCTCGGTCCAGTAAACTGCGTAATAATTCTCAACCATATACATTAATAATAATCATTATAGTACAATAATATTATATATATTGGTTAATAAATATATATATAATTACATTATAGCTATATATAATATACTATCATATATTAGGCTAACTATCAATTACTACCCGTCTAATCATAAAAAAATATCGATTAGTAACGGCTGCCGAGGTAATTTATACGTCAAGATTATTATTATTGTCAATATAATGGTAAACACCTATATTTGACTAATCAAAAAGAGACAAATCAGCTATTATTAATAATAATAACCCAACAACAACAATACGCTTAAAATAAAAAACAAACCCGCCGGGATGGGGCAAGAAACCAGATTTATTAATGCCTCTGGAAGGACATACTAAACTGGGCGTAAGAAGAGGAATAATTAGATGAAAATGTATAGAATGAATTCAAGTATTGATGAATTAGTATAAAAGCAATTTTAAACCTGATGTTAACTTTAAAATCGAGGGGACCCATGAGAGTGAGCAAAGTCCCGAGAATATTTTACCAATTCTTCAGGTTCTTTTTGTCCTAGTCGCGTAAGTAGTGTCCAATATTTCTGATTGTATTGTGGGGAGGGGTGTTAGCCGTGTAATACGAATGAAGAAAAGTTCACAACTGCCATGTCAGACGAAGGGTCCTATCCCATGGTTGGTCGAAAAAGTTGATGACTTGGTGGAGTCGAATAGTAATGTCGCCTTCGCAGTTGGTCGAACCTTTATAACGTTGTAAAAGAACCCGTTTGTGTTATTCAAAGTCCATCAAATTCTAGTACTATGTATTAGAAGTGGAATGCGGAAATGTCAAACGCATTTCCTTTGTATATTACTTACTTAAGCTAGTACGATCCGTTTATAACACGACATGGTTCAAACGATAACATTGCTAAAAATGAGTTCTCTGTTGGAGCATTCTCTTCAGTACATTATCAAAAAATATAGTAAAAACTGCTCAACCCATATCCATTGTTGTAAATTCTAGGGACTTTCCTGGGTTGTATACTCGAGAGATTATTAAGGACAAAGAAAACTAGTTTTTTTGTAAATTGTCCCATTTTTTTCTATAGTGTTTATATCTTTTTTGTGATGGTGATACACGATACTCTTAGTTAGAGGAGACTGTGATGTAGCTGTTGCTAAGAGCACACCATTTCACTACACACGTATTAATTAAATTCGTAAAGTGCTCCATCCGCTGACTGTTGTACGATTTTTATAACTGAGGCTTTTTACTAAATCCTGGACAATTACATTTGGAGCGCGTATCTCGACCAACTAGAAGTATTGCTTGTTGTCATATTTACGGCCTAAAATGTTACATCTTTAGAAAATCTATCACATAATATTTAGCTCACTTTGAGCTCTCAGTGACTAAAATAGATGACTTGGCCAAATTACAGATACAAATGTAATATTCAATATTATACAAAACACATAAATGTGATAAATGCCACACTCATAGGAGGATTTATATGGGTTTCAACCCCCATTCAGCCTTTCGTTGGCTGACAATAGTAGCAAACTAACTATTGGTAGTAACTATTCTCAGCTGACACATATGCTGCAAAAAATAAATATCTTCCCACGAGGATTGCAAGGAAACAACGTTTTGGATCGGATGACCCCGGTCTCTAGTAATACGGATGAAAACTAAATAAATTCTGGTGCCATATAATGCAATTTCAGTGTGAACCAAGTGCAAGGAAACATCGATACATTGACACATAAATATCGGCTTTTTGAAATTTCATTTTCTGAGTTGTAAAAGCATTAATATCGGAGGTTCAGGAATTCGCGATACTGATGCGCAATAAAAAAGCGCGATAACCCTATAAGATTAAAAACCGGCAATCAAGAAATCTCTACACTCCTCCGATTTGAAGCAATAAACCACCTCTAAATTTTGCTTCAATCACCAAATAATAAAATAAATAATAAATTTTGCCAAATTCCTGGCGTGCGGCTAAAGTTATTTGAATGAATATCGCGACACTGAGAAATTTTGGAAGTAATTGAAGATATATGTTGGGTATATATATATATATATATATATATATATATATATATATATATATATATATATTATTATAATATTAGTATATGATTATATATATATGTCTGTATATTTTATAATATATATTTGATAAAATTATTGTTAATTTTTATTATTAAATTTACTAAATTATAAATTAATGTTAAAAGAGATTTCTCAGAACGAAGATAGATCTATTTGCCTTATAGAAATATTAAACTATTTTTAAATTGAAATTACCATTTAATCGCATTGCATTAACCCATTTTATGAAAAGTGTATCGTTGTATCGATGTACCGGCGATACAGTACCGAGTACCGGTATCGCCCAAAACGCTTTCACAAAGTACCGAGTATCGGTATCGCCCAAGCTATTTTTCGAAGTAATCCGATGGTTAAGCGCCGTATCGCCCAACAACTTTTCATGTACCGCGTGCGCCATCACGGATAAATATATAATATATATATAATATTATAGTAGATATATAGTATATATATATAGTATATAGATTATTAAATATAATATATATTATATAGGATAGTATATATTATAGTATATATATATAGTAGTATAATGTATATATATATATATTAAATATATCAGTATATATATTATATATATATATATTATAGTATATATATATATATATATTATATAGTATATATATAATATATATATATTATATATATATATATATATTATATATATATATCATATATATATATATATAATATATATATATATATATAATATATATATATATATATATTATATATATATATATATATATATAATATTGACTTACCGGCATAAGCAATGCCTGACCGAGAGTGAAGAATCCAAAGAGATTAAGCTTTTGGAAACCTTTCCAAGCTCTTGCATAAATACAAAAATCTGTCACACGGCCTAAAAAATTTAAGTTTTCAAATTATAGGGAGTTAAAAAAAGGTAAAAAAATATTTACATGTTACAAGTTATTTTTATTTTTTGTCCAATTTACATTTACTATATATATATATATATATATATATATATATATATATATATATATTAATATATATATTATATATATAGTATTATATATATATATATAATATTTATATATATTATATATATATACTATATATTAATATTTATTATATATAGATAGATAGATAGATAGATAGATATATATATTAGGGTGGTCACAAGCTATAGAGGGGAAATTTTTCTTTGTTTTATCTTCCGGGGACCACAATAAATGTTACTGATTTTCTAAAAATGAGATTGGCAAAGTTTTAGATCAGTTGAATAACGTTAACCCGTGCCTCATTGAGATCAAAGTTTTGAAAAACTGCTAAGTTTTTGCAAAAAATTCGCAGTTTTTCCTTCATAATAAGAAAACCATTCGTCCTAGAAACCTAATTTTTGTTTTATTTCATAGGAAATGTTGTTTGTTCTGAAATTTTACTCTTACCTTTGTCTTCTACAGCAGCGATTCCCAACCTGGGGTACGCGTACCCTTGAGGGTACTCGGAAGACTGGTTCGGGGTACGTGAAAATAACATTGGTAATGTCCGAAAACACGAAAAAATCAAGGAATGGACAAACCAACCATAAATCATATGGCGGGATTACGCATGTGTCCTCCCCTCATCATTTATTAAGAGCCATTTTTGAAGATTTGTACATCATGATGAATTATTATTATTATTATGAACTTTCATTTTAAGTTAATGTGGTTATAAATTACTTTAATAGTTTTTATTTGTTTTGATCTTAGACTATTATAAAATTGGAATAAATTTGCAAAATCAGAAATTAAAGCCCATAAATGTCATAATTTTTTTGAGGTCTTGATTATTTGCTACGCTAAGACATTACATATCTAACAAAGAAAACAAATTTTTTGCATGAAGGGATGAGTGAGTGGGGGAACAAATACATGATAAGCCTAATCAAGGGCTACGGGAAAGGAAAAAGGTTAGGATGAGCTGTTCTACAGCATCAACGAGCATGAGTTGAAGGCAGAAAGACATGATTATTTTAATGTGGCCAATTAAAAAACCTTGTTTTTCTGTCTTGAAATCATGTTCGTTGATGCTGTAGAAGATGAAGGTGAGAGTGGAACTTCAAGGTAACAACATTTCCAATAAAATAAGACAGGAATCAGGTTTCTAGGACAAATAATTTGCATTTTATGGAAAAAAACTGTTATTTTATGCAAAAATTCGCAGCTTTTTCTTCTTATAATGAAAATTATTTGTCCTAGAAATTTGATTCTTGTCTTATTTTATAGGAAATATTGTTGTCTTGAGGTTTCACTCTCACCTTCATCTTCTACAGCATCAACTACCATGAGCTCACGGAAGAAAGACAAGATTTTTTTAATTAGTCACATGTTTCATGAAATCACTGACAGTAAGTTGCCATCTAATTGTTAAGTTTTACGCAGTTTATTTTATAATTTGCGCCAAGTGAAACTGAATACCGGAGAAGCTGCGAGACTTATAATAAAGGAAGTTCTAATTTTTTGGGGAGGTAGCTAAGATACCAATCAGACGCTTTAAAGGTTGTGTTGCAAAGCTTGAAAATCTTTATGGAGAGTGGAGAAAAAAAAACGCTACCAGATCTGCAAGCACAGGTCATAATCAAAAAGTAGAAGCTTTCAAATCAAATCTTGATGACCTATTTGACGTTGTTCATCAGGATAATGAAAAATACTACTGAAGACAAATAGGTTTTGTTTCTCCAGAGAGAAAAAGGAAGTCCTGGCTGGATGGGAAGCGTTGACATAAAATTCGTAAAAGCAGAACAACGAAGAGAAAAGAGACGAGAAGCTGAGATGGCAAGATTGGCAAAATCAAGGGAAAATGTAGGTGAGTTTCAGATATTTCCCTCAATTTTTCTTTTTTTCTTGTTATTTAGTACTACGTTGGTACATAGTTTGACATTAAATAAATATTTTATTTATTACAATTTATTTATTTATTATTACTTTTTTCTGTTCAGATTAGTTGACTTGATGCCATTATCTGTAAGTGCTTAATGGTTTATTTTATTTTTTTTGTTTTATTTTTAGGAAGATTTGAGGGTGAAGATGTAGAACTGGAATCTTCACTAAGCAGCACATTAAAGAAAGAGGAGTCGACGCAAGAAGATATGGAAATGGAGGAGAATTTTCCAGACACAGAGGAAGTAGGGCCAGAAATAAGGAAGAGGAAGCACTCTCGAGAAATTGAATAGATTATTACTGAAAAATTATCCTTATTGTTAGATAGTTGTAGTATTTCTGATAGAGAGGCAGTTCAAATAATATCAGTTACTGCAGAGGCGTTAGGTCTTGACCCACTGAATTAAATTGTAAGTAGAAGTGTAATACCACTCCGCAGACAACAATTCCGAAAATGAAGAACTGAGTTTGTCAAAAATAGATTCAAAATTAAGATTTAGAGGGAGTTGTTGTGCACTGGGATGGGAAATTTAAATATTTTGAGCAAAGAAAATTTAGATAGGGTAGCGATTTTTATTAGCTGCAGGGATGAAGAACAGTTGATAGAAGTTCCTCAGCTTGAAAATAGAAAGGGAATTATTCAAGCAAATGCTGCATTTTCAGCAGTTCAACAGTGGGGCCAGTTGGGAAAATCCAAGCAATGTGTTTTGATACCACTGCAGTAAATATTGGTCGCTACAGGGGAGCCTGAGTTTAGCATGTCACCACCATATTTTAGATGTTATTCAAAAAGCAGATTTTGATTGCTAATGAACACAATCACTGACCAAATACAAAACTGGTATTGAAGATGAAAATATTAGATATAAAATACGTACTTTGGACCAAATTTCAAGGTTTCTTATCGAACAATTAAACAAACAACAGCCCAAGGATGATTATAAATAATTTATCCAACTTTGTTTGATTTTTCTAGGATGCCTTCCTCCAAAATACATTTTTTTTTTTAAGTACCACGTGGTGCTATTCCACCATACAAACACTGACCAGATGCATGGCAAGGCCATCTTTTTCTTTCATAATTATATACATTTCCACAGGATGTCTCAATTTTCATTAACAGATTTAGAAAAAAGATAATTGAAGACTATTTTGTTTTATTTATATCTAATTTTTGTAAAAGCGTGGTTCAACACCCCACAAACCCACTTTGGCCTCCAACCAAGACCTGCAGTTATTAAAATCGTTTTTTAACTAAAGAAAAATTGATAGAAGAGTGCTTTTGCAGACAGAGAGATGTCCCTAAAATGATAAAACCATCTATGGTATCTTAACTCGGAACAGGTTGCATTTTCATTTTTCGATGATACTTTGGAAAAAAATATCAAAAATAGCATGGCTCTAAAATTAATGTCCGCGAAGAATAATATGATGATGATTGTGATGATGATGATAGGGATGTGAAAAGCACAACTGAGCCTAAAAACGCAAACTTGGGCAATAACATAAAATGCATTTAGAACACATTATTGTTTCTCATTTTTGTATACCTTCCTTTGCCTCATTGTTTTCTCCTAATACCCTTCATTTCAATACAATTTGGATTTTACTACATTTCCTTTTGAGAACACCTTTTTTAACTAAAGAGGTCCTTTTAATGACAAAAATGAAAATTAAAAAAGTCAAAATCTGGAAAGCACAGATGTAATTGAGCTTTGCATTGTTTCCTTTGGTATTTGCCATAAAGTCACTTTTGAGATTGGTTCATATTCCGGTCTTTAGTTAAATAATGCCATGAGATATCTTTAGATCTATAATAGTTTTAAAACAAAAAAGTATGTGCCAGAAAATCTCAAGGGCCAACCCCGACACACTAGAAATGAAAAAAAATCATTGTTCTTCTAAAGGACCAAGGGTTCTTGTCATTAATGAGAAGGGAACAGCAAATTCGCGATTTATTTGCTAAAAACCCTCGCAGCTTTTATAGAAAATTTTTGTTTGACCTCCATATGTAGGCTTGCATGGTCAATGTCTGTTTCCATAATTGAAGCTGAATTTCATTATAAAAAATCCTCATTTTAGTTAGCAAAATATGGCACGTGTTTGGGTTCTCGTAAGAGAGTTTCCCAGAAAATTTTCAGACATCGATTATTTTGTGCTACAACAATATATATATATATTATATCATTATATACTATAATTATATATATACTTATATTATAATATATACTATATTATGTATATAATATTATATATTGTATATTAAATAATTAAACCATATATATATATTACAAATTATATATATTTATATACTATTATATATATAATAATTCTATAATTAATATAATAATATCGTTTATATATAATATATTATTTATAGTAGTGAATTGGCGCTCGGAGTTAGTAGGGGAGGGATTTTGCAACGAAAAATGACCTTTTAGTGACCACTAGCCTGAGGACCTTCTTTGGACCTTGAAACGTTGACCGCACAGCTTGAAAACCTTGACCTAACCTGAACTTTTTTTGGAGGTCCAAATTTTTACGACCGGTTGCGACCGTTGACGTTGACGCGGTTTTTTGTCACCACTTGTATTTTTTCGGCAACCTGCCTTAATTTGTTTCCCTGTTTACTGGCAGGCCCCTAAATCTTTTGTGGTCATTCATACCCCCGGGTCTCGGTCCTCTCTAGATTTTTTTTTTTTCGGGCTGTACAAATGCTAACCACTAAGGTTTTAAGCTAATCAACGAACTATCGAAGACATAGGAGGTTTGGCGCAGAACGGAGGCGAAGCCTCACGTGTACAGGTAATGCCTTCCTAAACGACTTTCCCCATTAATTTTTCAACCTGCCACCATTAATTTTTTTTCGAGATTGGACCAATGATGGGTGAGGGTTTTTCAATGTTTTGACGTCTCAGCACGGTGATTTTTGATCTGTCTTTAGTGAGCCTTAGGCCCGCTCTTTTTGGATCTGTCTTTAACCTTGTTGTTTTTCGAATCTCAGCAACCCGCAGTGCGGACCCGCAAGAGCCCACCAGCCCGCCCGCCCCCGCAGTTTATCCCACCTCCCAACAGCACCGTTTGCGTGCGTCTGGCCCGCAGGCGAGCGGTTCCGCCCGCCTGACTGACCCGTTGGCATCGTATCCGTGCTTCCTAGCAAAGGTTGTAATATACACCAATCGATCCTCATAACTTTATAAACCTAGGGATGTTAGACACCCAATATTGGAGAGGTACTATTCGGACTACAGGGGAGGCTAGAATACAGAGCTTGATAATCAAATAATAGTGGGGGACCAACCTCAAGTTAGGACACTATGAAGAGGCCATCTGGTAATGTCTATCTTTGGCATGCGTTAAAATATGTGGCACTAATAACACAAAAACCATGAACTACATCTGGGCACTATAACACCTCTGCTCACGTCATATGAGAGCATCAATGGTCACTCTAAGTCCTCATCGGTTTGTGCTATATCACCACATCGATGGCCATACAAATAACTAAATAAACCATAAAAAGAAAACACTAGGATAAAACATCGAACAATAACTCTCAGTTTGAAACAGGATATATATATAATATGATATCAATAATACTATTTATATAATAATACATTGTTTATATTAACTTATACATTATAATATAGTAAATTAAATAGTAAGTATGAATATATATATATATATATAGTAATAGCTATTTTTATTATTATTTATTTATTTTTATTATTATTTTATATAATTTTTTAACTGAACTATTACTTATAATATTATATATATTATATAGATCTTCATGCTAATATATTATACTACTAATATATATATGAGAGAGAGAGAGGAGAGAAGAGAGGAGAAGAGAACCCCTCCCCCCCACCCCCACCCACCTCATACTTCATATTAATAGAATATATAGTATAGAATATATATTATATATATATATACTATATATATATATTAATATATATAATATATATATAATATATATATTATATATATATATATTATATAGAGAGAGAGAGAGAGAGAGCAGAACGATGAGTGAGAGAGAGAAGAGCAGAGAGTAGAATACTACACGTCCCACCAACACTGTATGCCATACTCCACTTGAATTATATTTATTAATAATTTATAATATATATGTTATTAACTATATATATATTTAATCTTATATATATAAGACTTCGTGTCATTATATATTATATATATTAATTATATATTATAATATAATATATATTACTATTCTATAATATATAATATATATATATTATCTAATAGATAGGGAGAGAAGAGGTAGAGAGATTGTAAGTAGAGAGTCAGAGAGAGAATGAAGTGTTTGTAGCATTCTTTTTCAGTCTGTCCTTAAAATATGCACTATCAAACACTCAAAAAATAACAGAAACCATCACTAGTTCCTATAGGATTCCCTTGCATTTACATTTCTCGCGCCTACCTTTATTATTCCCAATGATTTCAACAGAGTGGTCAATTTTGTACCATTGGCTAGGAAATTTTTTGACATTTATAGGAGTTATCTTTATTTATGCAAGGTATAAAAAGATTAAACCATCCTGAGAAGGTAAACCATTTTTATGGCAATGTAATTAGGTAAAATGTAATTAACTGAAGATTTTTTGAGAAATCAGTTTGACCGAGTATGACCTTTTCCCTATATGAAGGAATACAAAGGATTAGCAGCCGCTTCTAAAATGTTTCTTTAGGTCCAGCGCTTTGTTATCCTGAGTTATTAGGGAAAATGTAATTAAAACTTAATCTCAATTTGAGAAAACACGATGACCATGTCTTTTCTCAATTACATGAAAGGCACATAAAAAGGATAGCCTCTAAAGATGTCTTCTTTAGGTCAAGGCGCATTGTTCCTAGCTGTGTATTAGGTACAATTTTAATTAACTTAATTCATTTTATGAGAAAACACAGATGACACTTAGCTCCAATAATAAGGTTAATTAAAGGATTATGCCTTCTTATTATTAAAAAAATGATGTATTTTCTTATAGAGCAAAAAGTCCGCATTTGCTCCCTTGCGTGCTATTTAGAAAATTTTCCAACTAATTAATCTCATTTTGATGGAAAAACACGATGACCTTTTGCCAAGTAAAGTTAATACGGCTTAGCCCTCTAACAACGATGTTTTCCTTTTAGGTCAAGCGCATTTCTTCCTTGCTGTGTATTTAGGTAAAATTTAATTAACTTAAGCTCATTTGAGAAACAGGATGCAGCTTTTCCAAATAGGTATAAAAAGGATTAGCCCTTCTACAAAGATGTTTCTTTAGGGGTCAAGCGCATTTGGGTCCTTGCTGTGTATTTTAGGAAAAAATTTAATTAACTAAGCTCATTGAGAAATAAATTTAGCAAAATGAGGATCAAGGATATCCTTCTAAAGATGTTTCTTTAGGTCAAACGCATTTGTTCCTTGCTGTGTATTTAGCGCAAAAAGTTTATTTGAACTTTCCATACTCATTAATTAGAAAAAATATTATCTTTTACAGGATAAGGATTATTCGATGGGTGGCCCCTTAATTATGCAGATTTAAAACGTACCCCTCGCATCGTTCGACGAGCTCCTCAAGTCCGCCACTAAGAGGTTTACTGCAGCACCAACCAAAACCGCGACAGACCGCCCCTACAGTCTTCGTGCGCGATGTAAGCCTTATAAAGCGGCCGGAGCCGATATTCATTTCAGCATCAAAATCTGGACACGCCCGACGACCACATGTTTCTTGCTCTTCAAATCACCTTGGCTGAATATTTAAAATTAGTGTTTAGTATCTCACTAAAAAAATATATAACCTAATCAAGTAAGTAAGGAATATAAAAACTAAATTACTTATAACTATTTTATATATATATATTTATTTTTTTATTATATATATATTTTTTATTCTATCATATTTAAATAATAATCATATATATTTTGGGGACCTTACTATAAATTTCTATTTTATATAGTACATTATATAATATATATATATATAATATATATTATCTATATATTATATATAATATATAATTATAATAGAAGATATAATATTTAAATATTAATTAAGTTTGGAGGGTATAATCTTTTCACCACCACAATAATAAATAAATTATTTTTTTTATTATTACACTAGTATTGTACTTTTTAATAAACAATTTACCTAAACATTATAAACGATATTTTGCTTTCCAATTGCAACTTTGCTTTATTATAGTCGATATTTGAACTTTAGATAGCGTCTGTGAGGCATAAATTTATGTATATAACAATATATATATTATTATATATATATATATGATATATAGTATTTGCAGGTATAAAAAAATATAGCAGTGAATTTATATATATGATATAAATATAGTATATTATTCTAAATGATATTTTTTTCAAATTTAATTAACCTCTCGTTGAATATATCAGATAATTACTCCCTATCAAATAACATTACACTCATAATATAGATATAAATATAT